>PVKV010029131.1:0-11293 GCA_004027835.1 Alouatta palliata | reverse complement strand
CTGACCTTGGTGCCCCTTGTCATGCCCTTCCAGTCTGCAGCCCCTCTTCCCTGGAGCAAATGAACTGGACCAAATCTCAAAAATCCACGATGTCATCGGCACACCTGCTCAGAAGACCCTCACCAAGTTCAAACAGTAAGTGTTGTGCTCTGAGTGCACGTGGACTCACTCCTCTGCCAAGACCTGCGGCAGGGCAGGCCCCTCCACGGCCAGGGAGTGGCTGCTCAGACAGAGCCCATTACTCGGGGAGTCTCAAAGGTGAGCTCTTCCTTGAGCAGCACACACAGATTTGTCACCAGCTTTCTGAGGGGCAGGGAGTCAGGCTCTGTTTCCTGAATAGTTTAAGCAGAACTTAGAAGCCTTTGAGTGGAAATGCATAGACCGCAGTGGCTAAGGGCTTTCTGCAGCCTTCCGTGGTGCCGCTGAGGGGACGGCCCTGGAAGAGGTTCCCGGACTCGTAGGGGTCATTCTGAGGAGCTCAGGCTGGGGAGTCGGGACTTCCCAGAAAGGGCTTGTGGGCCGAGCGGGCAAGCAGCACCCAGCACCCCCAGATCCCAGGGAGGGAGGAGGTGGCGACAATTTTGGACTCTCCTTTTTTCGTTAAACTATTTCATTATTCTCATGCAGGAAGGTGGTATTAGTCTTTTACAGGAAAGGTAGTTTTCTGACATTTATAGCATAACAGATCCCCCCTTTATAATAGACTACTTTAATAGACTTTTAAGAGCAGCTTTAGCTGTGCATAGAGGCCTGTCCCCATGCGCACACAGCCTCCCCTGTCATCAGCGCCCCACTCGAGTGGTGTGTTTGTTACGGTCGATGAACCACGGACAGCTGATGGCCACACACAACCCATCGTTCACCTCAGGGGTCCCTCTTGGTGGTGCACATACAGGGCTGGGACAGGCATAGACTCTGAGTCACAAACTTCCCCTCTGCGCAGGGCCCTCAGTCCTGACGGTGGGCCGCTGGTGCATTCGGTGACGGCATGACCGTGTATTATCATTGGGCTTTTAATACAGGTCGAGAGCTATGAATTTTGATTTTCCTTTTAAAAAGGGATCAGGAATACCTCCACTGACAACCAATTTGTCCCCACAATGCCTGTCCCTCCTGCATGCAATGGTGGCCTATGATCCCGATGACAGAATCGCTGCCCACCAGGCCCTGCAGCACCCCTACTTCCAAGAACAGAGGTAGGCGCTCTCATGGGTTCTGTGGGGAGGATGGCAGGACCTGGCGGGTGGGACCCGTGGGCACACGGTAGGGCGAGGGACTGCCCTCTGGAGGGTCCCTGGTTCTTGGGAATCCCACTGTCCATCCTGAAGAGTGGTCAGGGCTTCTTGGGGCCCCCACCGTGCTGTGTTCTGGTGTGTCCTCCCCAAATGAGGCTCTTGGCAGCTCCGCGGCAGGGGAAGCGGGGCTGGCTGGCCACTCGCGGTTGGTTCCAAGGCTACAGGTGGTAAGCCTTCTAGAAGATCCTGGCCTGCAGCCCTTGTAAATGGTGTGAATGCGTTCTGAGATGTTAGAGCATTTTGGATGTTTCCTGGCACTGGAGTGCCTGCTCGATGCAAATCTAGACATGTCTGCCCTGAGATCCTCTAATTCCATACCTCCGGACACTCCTGTGTGTGTAACCGTGGAGGTGACAGTTTATCCCAAACCACGAGTCTCTGGGTAGGCAGTGCCTGTGTTTCGCGGAGCCAGCTCTGCTCCTGGCCCAGAGACTGTCAGGCTGAGACAGAAAATTTTTAAAAAAAGCCTTCTGATTACAGCTCATGCGGAAAAGAAGAGCTAGTGATGACTCACGCAGTAGACAAACTGAGACAAAGAAGCTGAACAGGTCGTGTGCTCCGCGGCTCTCAGTGGGCCATTCCATTCTCTTCTCCTCCCTCGTAGGAAAACAGAGAAGCGGGCTCTGGGCAGCCACAGAAAAGTTTGCTTTCCAGAGCACCCTGTGGCACCAGAACCACTCAGTAACAGCTGGCAGATTTCAAAGGAGGGCAGAAAGCAGGTACTAAACGAAATTGGAGCTGGAGACCACCTGGCTCAGCGGGGACTGGACACCCTGAGGTGGCCAGTGTCTCTCTGAGGACACTGCCCACGGAGGCCTTGGCAGACCACGGTGTCAGTCGAGGCCTGAACAGCATGCGAGTGGATGGCTCCGTGTGTTGAAACAGCAGCGACCCCCGTTGTGTTTGCTCAAGCCCTTTCTGCCCCAGCAGCTCAGGATTGATGACGAGTATCCCATGTGAGCAGGCTGGAGGGGACCCTTGCACGATCTTTTGTGTCTGCCTGATGACCACATGCAAGTGCCAGGTTCTGTGCCAAAGCACTGTGTAGACATCGCCTCACTGTGCCCTCACAGTGGCCCTGGAGGGAGGCCCCAAGAAGATACAGCACTGGCCCAAGTCCCCACCTAGCCAGTGACAGGCCCCACGTCCTAGGCAGGCCACACTGTGTGCCTGGCCCGGATGAGCACTTCATCCCATCAGCAGAGGTTGTGCACATTTTGGGTTGAGAGATGCCAGCTTCTTTCTGCAGTGCCTTGACCTTCCCGCCTACCATGTGGCATCCTAGCCCAGTGCAGCCCTGTGGCATCTGCTGGCAGGGTCGCCCCAGTCTCCCAATGCTGGGCTGGCACCCCAACTGTGTGATCATGTGCCTTCCATCATTCATCTGTCCCGTCGTCCCTGCCTCACTAGCTCCTCCCAGCCTTTACCAAGTGCTCCCTGCCTGCTTAGGACCTGGTAACCCAGAGCTGCAGCCAGGCTGCTCTCCAGAAAGCAAGGCTCCTGTGTCCCGCTGGCCACTGAGTACAGCTCCCCTTGAATGTCCAAAAGACAAACTTACTGAAATCCCATTTCCTGATCTTTCCCCCAAATGTGGTTTCTTCCTGTAGCTTCCCATGGCCTTCCCCCCAGGGAGGCAGCTGTGTCAACTGCCCAGGCCCCCTGTGGACCCTTCCTTCATCTACAGGGGCTCTGCCTTCTGGGCTCCTGCCTCCTCCTCACCTTGCCCAAGTCACCACAGATGGCCTCCTCACTACTGTCCCTGCCCTGCCTCCGCTCCCTCCTGCACAGAGGGTCTGCTTCAAACCCTGAGGTCACTCCCGGCCGGCATTCATCCAAGTCCCCACCCTCAGTGTCATCCGAGGTCCCATGCTTTTCTCTAAGGGAAAGTACTTTGATAGGAAACATTTGAGGCCCCACAGCCTGGGGTGTTTGTTACACTCCACACTTTGCTGCAGTGTGAAAGCAGCTGGAGGCAGCACATGAACCACATGGGGGCTGCGCTCCAGTAGAACTGGGGCCACCAAAATTCGAATTTCACATAATTTTCACATGCCATGAAACTTTTTTTAATTATTAAAAAATATAAAAACCGGCTGGGTACAGTGGCTCACACCCGTAAACCAAGTGCTTAGGGAGGCCAAGGTAGGATCACTTGAGGCAGGAGTTTGAGACCAGCCTGGGCAACATGGGCGAGACCATTCCCCCGACCACCGCATCTATGTTTTAAAAATTAGCTGGGTATAATGGTGTGTGCCTGTAGTCCCAGCTACTTGGGAGGCTGAGACAGGAGGATCACCTGAGCCTAGGAAGCTGAGGCTACAGTGAGCCAAGACTGCACCACTGGACTCCAGTTTGGGTTACAGAGCAAGACTCTGTCTCAAAAAAGAAAAAAAAATGTAAAACCATCCTTAGCTCACAAGCTGCCCAAAAGCAGGTGGCAGGCACATCAGGGGGTGAGGCCTTGGGGCTGGAGCAGGAGGAGTGGGTGGGCACCACTGCCCGGGAACGCTCTGCGGCCCACAGTTGCTGTTGGCCTCCACCCGGGACTCTAGTGAGCAGCCACGCCCTTGGGGTGTCTGGGACGTGGTAAATGTGTCCCAGTCGCAGCTCACGGTCAAGAAATTGTATTAGGGAAAAATGGTACAAAAGAGCCTCTTGCGTTTTTCCTAATTTTCGTAAAGGGGAAGGCATTTTATGTCCAACTGGCCTTTGTTCTGTTTCAAGAAACAGTCGCTTAAGCAAGAGGAGGACTATCCCAAGAGACAAGGGCCGGCCTACGTCATGGAACTGCCCAAACTAAAGCTTGCAGGGGTGACCAAACTGTCGTCTTACTCCAGCCCCACGCTGCAGTCTGCACTTGGATCTGGAACAAGCGGGAAGGTGCCGGTGCTGAGACCCTTGAAGTTCATGGGCGCGAGCAAGAAGGTAGCGGGACAGCCTCTCTGCGCTGCTGCTCTCCCGCCAGCCCAGGCCGCCACTCAATTTTTGGTCTGTAATTTTTCTTTGACAGACAGATCCACGGAAGGACCTTAAGCCTGGCCTGCAGCAGTGTCGCCTGCCCACCATAGCACGGAAAGGTGGAGGGTACTGAGCGACGGGGTTGTCTCGACTTCCTGGAGGCAACAGACTGGGCTGGCCTGGGCGATCTGCTCCCGAGATGCCACGGAGGGCTCAGGACCTGCCTGCGGCGGCTTCGCACTGTCCAGGGCTCTGGGTGCTGCCCTGAACCTCCGTGCCCACGGCCCACGCAGCTGCCCTGGCTGTTCTGAGCTAATATATTTGTAAAACCACCGCTTTCTAGGGTTTTCTTTTGTTTTCGTAACTAAGAATTAGGGGCAGGGAATATTTTGTAACTTCATATGAATCAGAACGAATGAGCAGAAATGTCTGCGATGTACTAGTGAGGCGCGGCTGGGAGGTGGGCTCTGCCTGTCCCCGGCACATCACAGCCTGCTGCTCAGTCACAGAGCACGTCTTACCAGGGATGCCACTGGAGACCCCTGACTTACTAAAGAATGAGCTGTTGTCACACTTTCATTCTAATATTCTCTGAGTCCAACATGTGTCCTTCTCAGCCATTCCTTGATTTTAGCTTTTGTGGGCACACGAGGGAAGGGGATTTTGTTGGGAAGACTTTGGTGTGGCTTAATTTTCATTTGAAAAACCATTCAGGAACACACAGGCATGTCCTCGGGGCCCTCTTTGCTTGTCAGTGACCAGCCTGGCGAGGCGGCGAGGGGCACAGGGCAGGCCTGAAGCATCTCTTCTGAGCACGGGCTTCGAGGTGGCCACGCGGTCATTTTAGCTTCCGGTGCCCAGCTGTCTCCCAGGATTAGGGAGCCCTGCCCTGGCCTGCCAGTGGTGCTCTGAGCTGTTTCCCGAGTGCCAACAATAAGGTTGGCACCTTGTGTCCTACTAAAAGTAACCTGTTTCCCCGTGGGGCTGGGATGGGAACATTGCAAAGAAGCTGTGGCGCTGGCCGGGCTGCTGGGCAGGGGAAAAGTCCTCGCAAGCCCTTTTCTCTTGGAAAGTAACCTAGTAATTGGGTCTTCCTTCTTTTTTCTCATCTTCCTAAACGTACAATGTATTTTTTTGAAAAATCTAAATTTCCCAGATTAGTGTTTACTTCTCCTTGTTCCCATGCTGAGACAAATCCGTGACGTCCTTCCTTAGGTGCTCTCCAGTGGCCCCGGCCCAGCCCCAGGCCACCTGACATGACAGTGGGACTGCAGGAGGGAGGGTAGGCTGGAGGGAGAGGAAAGGGCGGGAGCATAGGGCAGCGAGTCTATGGGCACAGGTGCCCGGTCTGGGCCACATGGGGGCAAAGGAGCCCAGAAGGACAGATTCAAGCCGGGAAGTGGGGCTCACCGTGATGTTCAGAGCAGGGCGCCACGAAGGCCTCTTCCTGAGCTCCTTTTACACCCATCTGAGACCCCCGTGCAGTGTTCAGGGCTGCCCTCGCTGTAGGGGAGGTGTCTGAGTGAGGAGCAGGGGGTGGCCGTTCCCCCTCCGCAGAGGGCCTGAGTCACAAGGGAGGCAGACCCAGCAGCAGGGAGAGCTGGGGGACAGAGGGCTGTGGAGGTGGGGGCGGTGGGGCGCAGGCCAGAAAAGGGACCTTTGGGCAGGGGACCGGTGGCTGGAAGGGGCATGCCCTGTCCCCAGGCCTGGCTTCAAGGTCGGGCATGTTTAAGGATTGTTTGCGTATTTGGGAAATGTGTTATTCCCTTTAAGTGTAGAGACTATGAAGGGAAAGTCTTCACAGTTCTTCTGCAGGCCTTGTTGAGAAAGCAAATGTGGTCTGCAGATGCTGGTGCCCAGGACACCAGCTGCCCTGTCCTGACTGTCACCTCGTGGTGGGGGCAGCAGGCTGGGGTCCCCACAGGGGACCTGGCATGTCACCACTTGAGGCCCTCCTGGTTTTGCTGGACCCAGGCGGTGTTGAGCCCGGCACGCCAGCCCGACAGTTGTGGGGGCAATTACGAGGCAGTTAGATTTTGGCAGCTGGGCCTCCAGGCTGGAGCTGGGCAGGGGGCCAGAGCCAGCTCCACAGGCCCTCTCCACGGAGGAGTGGCGGGGATTTGGGGTGCAAAGCTGGGCTCCCACATCGATTCCCAAGTCAAGGGTGGAGATTCCAAGGGTGGCAGTTTCTTGCAGATTCGGACTTCCCGCCTTACACTTGACCCTCGCACCTGCCTGCTCTCAGCAGGAGGCGCCAGGGTCCCCAGGCCACTTCAGCTGCGTGTGGTTCCATGCTCGTCTGGGTCCTAAGATGGGCGGGTGAAGGCCAGGGCTGAGGGCAGAGGGGCCAGGCCGGCTCAGCCCATGGGAGGCCACTTCTCCCTGCTGCCGGGGCCCTGGTGGGGCCTCGGCTGCCCCAAACTGGAAAGCTTGCAGAGCCTGGCCGGCCAGATTATTTCCTCCTTCTGTACAAAGCAACTGAAGTGCTTGAATTATCCCCATGGGAACTCCAGAACGGAAGCAGGCACGAGGCCTCACCCGTCCTCCTCCACCCCATTCAAGCACGTCCATCCCTCCGCCCTCTGCTGGGCAGCTGCGTGCTGCCTGGCTGCATCGTCGCCCTTCTCATGTGAACCCACCCTTGTCCACCCACCTCACCCTCCTGCCCTGAAGAGGAGCCCCCCCATCCCACTGTGGGGGTGAGGGCTCCCGGTGTGGGCAGAAGCAGTAAGCAGCCATCTCCGTCCGGCAGTCAGACGGTTCTCGCCTTCGTGTGACAGGCGGCAGCAGTGCGACCGTGACCTCCCATTTCCTGCTCTGCTGCCCCCACACCTGCGGTGCAGCTAGCCTGCCACGGGGCGGCTAGACTCACTCCTGGCACAGCCCACCTCTTCCTGGCTTCCTCTAGGCCTAATCCTCACGCGGAGGCTGCATTTTCCAATGCCAGAATAAGACAGCACAGGGCAACAAGTGGGAAAAGCAAACCCAAATCGTGCCAGGGAAGCTCGTCTTTCCAGGGTGCCTGAGCGAGGGCATGACCACCCTCGACGCTGCCTTGCAGCGTCTGCCCAGGGCCTGCTGAATGCTTGAGTCCATGGTGGCAGTGGCGGGGACAGTTACAAGGCAGTTAGATTTTGGAAGCCATCTTGGACCACTTGGCTACGGACCAATCTTAGGAACAGCACCGTAAAAATAAAGATTTATTCCTGGCACAGATGCATCTATAGTAAACTGGGGCATATCTGACAGCATTAGTACAGTGATGGCCCAATGCAAGCTGCATTCCGGAACCCAGAGAAGGGTGACAGATCCGGCTGAGGCAGAGCGAGGACTAACCAGCCGAGCGATGCCATCTCGGGGCCAGTGAAAGCTTCAGACATGCTGGGTCAAATCTTTCTGTGATCACTGTCCTGGTGTTAGATTTCTACCTGCCACTTCGCACAGACAGGAAACAGAACAAGATGACCGGATTAAGAATTCTAGACCTGGCCGGGTGCCGTGGCTCACGCTTTGGGAGGCCAAGGCGGGCGGATGACCTGAGATTGGGAGTTCGAGACCAGCCTGACCAACATGGAGAACTCCCATCTCTACTAAAATACAAAGTTAGCTGGGTGTGGTGGCGCATGCCTGTGATCCCAGTTACTCAGGAGGCTGAGGCAGGAGGATCACTTGAACCTGGGAGGTGGAATTTGCAGTGAGCTGAGATCGCACCATTGCACTTCAGCCTGGGCAACAAGAGCGAAACTGCATCTCAAAACGAAAGAGAATTCCAGATTTGGCCAGGTGTGGTGGCTCACACCTGTAATCCCAGCACCTTGGGAAGCTGAAGCAGGAGGATCGCTTGAGTCCAGGAGTTCAAGACCAGCCTGGGCAATATAAGGAGACCCTGTCTCTAAAAAATGGCCAAAAAATTACCCAGTGTGTTGGCACTCACCTGTGATCCCAGCTACTTGGGAGGCCGAGGTGGAAGGATTGCTTGAGCCCAGGAGGTTGAGGTTACAGTGAGCTATGATCGCACCGCAACATTCCAGCCTGGATGACAGGTGAGACTCTGTCTTAAAAAGAAAATAATTCTAGGCTTATTTTCAAAGGTAGTTTCTTCTGACTTCCAAATATACCCGCCGTTCACTGTAGATGCTTTGGACTCCCTGGGTTTGGCTTCCTGTGTAACTGGCAGCACCTAGCAATCAGCACTTTAAGAAGACAGAAATACCAAAGTACCTAAAACATGCTGATATCTTATTTTAATACAGAGGTCACTCTGCATGTGTCTAATTTATACATTCTGATTCTTTCATTTAAACACAAGTCTTAGTATCTCGTATTATTTCTCTTTCTAGAAGACTCACACCATAGTTCATGGCCCCAGGATCCAGAGGCCCTGCTGGAGCCGCCGAGCCGGGCAGGCCGAGAGCTTAAGCTGTAACTCATCTCTCCTCTGAAGGAAACTAATCCCAGGGCTGAGCTGAGGTGAAGTTTTCTGTTGCTGCATTCATACAAATGAAAATGTAGCATACCGCCCTTGAAAGCCTGAAATTAAAGACGTGCCCCCAATTTCATGTGATCACTCAGAGAAATAGGTTTCAGACACTTCATGGTTTAAAGTCTCACAAAGTAAAGCTTTCAAAGGATCCAGTTGTATATGATATTTTTAAAAACAAGAAGCAGGCTGGTCCAAGTGCAGTGGGGTTTACAGCTAACTGATCACAACCAGTTACAGATTCTTTGTTCCTTCTCCACTCCTGGTGCTTCACTTGACTAGCCTTGAAAAAAAATAAAACAGGTCGGGCGCGGTGGCTCACGCCTGTAATCCCAGCACTTAAGGAGGCCGAGGCAGGTGGATCACCTGAGGTCAGGAGTTCGAGATCAGCCTGACCAATATGGTGAAACCCCGTCTCTAAAATAAACCAAGAAACATTCTTGTCCTTGGTAGCTGCACATTCTGTTGTGATGCTGGTAACTCGTTGGGCAGGTGTGGGAGGTCCTAAGCTCACAGATGCTCATGAGCCGGTTTCAACCAAGTAAGAAAAATCTTAGGAAAACAGCTTCATTAGCTATTTCATGTCCCACATTCATACTCACCATAGAAACTGTGTTACGTGTGGTCGCAGGCTTTCAATGGCAAAAGAAGGACTCTAAGCTGTAAGGAAAAATGATTCACTGAAACCTCGAGCACACGTGCAGCTGCAAGAGAAGGCCCAGGAGCCAAAGCCTCCTGCGTCACGTTCCCGAACAGCCCGGCTCACGGCTGACGAGGGGGCTTCGAGTAACATGGGGTGAAAGACACAAAGGCACTCCATACCAACCGATTCATACCACCAAAATGTACAGCAAACACAGCCAATGTAACAGAAGATAAAACAAGTGGTATATTCAAGATAGTTTTAATTTTTTTGTGTGAATTAGAAATATCACTCTTAAATGATGAAAATTACTAGTGAGGTAACTATCCTCCCCAGTTGCAGAATTACATTATTTATACATATAATACAGAGTTGACTGCATTGGAAACAATAGTATTAAACGTCAACAGGTAAAAAGGGCGTCTTCCCTCCCACACCTCCAAGGGCCATGAGTCCTTTACACCCAGATGCGAAGTAACTTTCCACCAGCATTCTACTATTTTTAAGTGCAAACAATTTTTAAAAATCTGTAATTGCAGCATATTTTCCTGAATTACACGAAGTCAGAAAGTAACAGCTTTCTCTATGAGTGCATTCCAGGTCGTCTTCTGACCACCTAAGATATAAAAAATCAGTGCAAAAACAAAGTGAAGTACTATTTATAACAGTTGAATTTCAGGGGATTTCTTGTTCAAGAAACATTTTATTTTACACTATGTATATATAATATATATATATGTATGAGATTCAATTACATTAAATTTTAGAGTAAAAAGCAAGAAAACTCCATTTCTTATTTTTACTGCAGCCCCAAAAGACTGATTTAAAAATGGAAACAATTTCTTTGGGTGAGCAGCGGGAACACGCGCCGCCGAGAGAGCCGGTCGCCGTCCACATGCCCTCGCCGACGTCCACCGCCTGAGGTCCGCCCAGCATGGGGCCCCTCCTCGTCACTCCCTCGGGTCTGAGTCCTGAGGCTCTGCGCACAGCAGTGGGGTGGCTACACTACAGTTCCACCTGGAGAACTGGCCTGGCTTGGGGACGACAAGGAGCCCTGCGAACAAAGCAGTCTACATTAATCCAGCAAAACACCCAGCGGGCAACAGCCACCATGCTCGCCCTCCGCCAGCAGCTCCACGTGGTCAAAACTGGTGCTGTTGGTGTGGACGCCAGTATGGGAGGGGAGCAAACCCGTCACGTCATCTGTGTAATTCCTGTCCAGATCACTGTGTGATTTTCCTAGAGAACTGGAACCCGGTTGGCTGCAATACTGTGGCCTCAGCACCGTCCAAGAGAAGGGCGGCCAGGGCTGACCGCAGCCTTGGGGGAGACAGTGGTCTCTCCGCACCTGAGGAGAACAGGTTCTCTGGCGCTTCGCTGGCCCAGAGGTGCAGGTACCCCTTGGGTGCCCAGCGCCTTCAGCCAGGGCTGAGCCTGGGCACCGCAGTTCTGGACCACACACCCAGTCCCTCGGAGCCAGGGTTGCCTCCAAGGATACAGTTCAGTGGCACCTTTGAAAGGGCATTCTCTGCTGGGGGGGTTCTTGCTTCGTTGGGTGCTGTGACCCTGGCACCCTCTGGCTGTTTTCTGCTCATGGGTGGGCCCCACAGGCACAGAAAGGAGGACCAGGCCGGGGTGGGGAGCCCCAGAACAATGAAGTGTGAGGCTGTGGCTGGGTGTGGAGAAGGGATATGGGAGGCAGCAGGAAGACTAGGGGGCATCTAGCCCTTTGGCTCCTGAGAGGCTCACGGGAGAGGGGTGGGTGTCACCCAGACTTTGCAATACAGGTGTGAGCTTAGGTCAACCTGTGAGGATTCAGCCCTACACAGCAAAGAGGACTTCCATGCCTTTGCATTTACTATCTGGCTGCAGTTACATCAAGCTGTGGCATTTTTTTTTTTTTTTTTTTTTTTTTGA
>PVKV010029130.1:0-24042 GCA_004027835.1 Alouatta palliata | reverse complement strand
CTCTCTTCTCCTTTCCTGAGTCTCCCTCTGTCGCCCAGGCTGGAGTGTGGTGCCACTGTCTCAGCTCACTGCAATCTCCACCTCCCAGTTTAAGTGATTCTCTTGCCTCAACCTCCCCAGTAGCTGGGATTACAGGCGTGCGCCATCACGCCTGGCTATGTTTTTGTATTTTCAGTATCCACGGGGTTTCACCGTGTTGGCCAGGATCACCTTGATCTCCTGACCTTGTGATCTGCCTGCCTCAACCTCCCAAAGTGCTGGGATTACATGTGTGAGCCACCGTGTCCAGCCCTTTTCTTTTTGAAAAATTAAGGGTAGCTTTTATACTTAGTAATAAATAATATTATATTTTTACATGTACATAAGCTTTTTTTTTTTTTTTTTTTTTGACAGGATCTCATTCTCACCCAGGCTAGAGTGCAGTATTGCGATCACAGCTCATTTCAACCTCCAACTCCCAGGCTCAGGTGACCTCCAGAATATTTGGGACTACAGGTGCACACCACCATGCCAGGTTTAGTTTTTTTTTTTTTTTTTTTTAGAGAGGAGGCTTCACCATGTTGCCCAGTCTGGTTTTAAATTCCTAGGCTCAAGCGATTCACCTGTCTCAGTTGCCCAAAGTGTTGGAATTACAAGCATAAGCCACCACTCTCCACCTCAACTAAGCCTTATTTAACTTTTTACGTGCCTACATATTGATCATATCCTGAAAACACCTGTAATTGCTGGGAGGTCATGAACATTGCCTGAAGACCATATATTCCATTTCTGGTTTTCTGTTGGACAGAAGCACTACAGGCTCTTGTTTGCCTGATTTTGATTATTTCCTTATTTTGACTTTTAAAGTTTCATCAATTTAATGGTACAAAGAAAAAAAATTAACCATACATTTGTACATACATTATATTTATGCTTTCTTTCTAAATATAAGAAAATGTGCTTATATTTTCCATGAGTTTTTTTCAATTTTTATTTTAGATTCAGGAGTACAGGTTCGTTATCTGGGTATTTTCCTTGCTGCTGAGGTTTGGGTTACTGCTGATCCCATTATCCAGATAGTGAATATAGTGCCCAGTAGGTAGTTTTTTTTACCTCCACCCTCTTCCTTTCCTCCCCCCACTAGCAGTCCCCAGTTTCTATTGTCGCCATGTTTATGTCCATGAGTACCCAATATTTAGCTCCTACTTAAGCGTGAGAACATAAGTGAGAACATGTGGTATTTGGTTTTCTGTATCTCCATTAATTTCCTTAGCGTAACGGCCTCTAGCTTCATCCATGTTGCTGCGAAAGACATGATTTTGTTCTGTTTTATGGCTGCATAGTATTCCACGGTGTACATATACCACATTTTCTTTATCCAATCCACTGCTGATGGGCACCTAGATATAGGTGTGTTTGCTGTTGTGAGTAGTGCTGTGGTGAACTTACAAGTATTTATGTCTTGTGGTAGAATGATTTACTTTGGATATATACTCAGAAATGGGATTATTGGGTCAAATGGTAGCTCTGTTTTAAGTTCGTTGAGAAATCTCCAAACTGCTTTCCACAGTGCCTGAACTAATTTACGTTCCCACCAACAGTATATAAGTGTTCCTTCTTCTCTGCAGCCTTGTCAGCGTCTATTGTTTTTTTAATTTTTCTTAAAATTATGTTTTAGGTTCTGGTATACATGTGCAGAACATGCAGATTCGTTCCATAGGTATACATGTGTCATAGTGGTTTGCTGCACCTATCAACCCATCATCTACATTAGGTATTTCTCCTAATGCTATCCCTCCCCAATCCCCCCACTCCCTACTATCCCTCCCCTAGTCCCCCACCTCCTGACAGGCCCCAGTGTGTGATGTTCCCCTCCCTGTGTCCATGTGTTCTCAATGTTCCACTCCCACATATGAGTGAGAACATGTGGTGTTTGGTTTTCTGTTCCTGTGTTACTTTGCTAAGAATGATGGTTTTCAGCTTCCTCTATGTCCCTGCAAAGGATGAGATCATCCTTTTTATGGCTGTATAGTATTCCCTGGTATATATGTACCACATTTTCTTTATCCAGTCTATCATTGATGGGCATTTAGGTGGTTCCAAGTCTTTGCTATTGTGAATAGTGCTGCAATAAACATGTGTGTGTGTGTGTGTGTGTGTGTGTGTGTGTGTGTGTGTCTTTGTAGCAGAATGATTTATGATCCTTTGGGTATATACCCAGTAATGGGATTGCTGGGTCAAATGGTAGCTCTGTTTTAAGTTCTTTGAGAAATCTCCAAACTGCTTTCCACAGTGGCTGAACTAATTTACATTCCTACCAACAGTATATAAACGTTCCTTCTCTGCAGCCTTGCCAGTGTCTATTGTTTTATGACTTTTTAATAATATCTATTCTGACTGGTGTGAAATGGTATCTCATTGTGGTTTTGATTTGCGTTTCTCTTATGATTGGTGATGTTGACCTTCTGTAGGTTTTAGAAGCCAGAAGAAACCTTAAATTTGAAGTCTCCATATAGTTTTTCTTACTTTCCTCTCCTCCTCTATGAAATGATTTATAATATATTAATGGAGTCAAACTCCCTTAGGGGCCTGAGAAGCTGTTACGCTTTCATATCCTTACACCTCCTCCCCTGACCCCCCCATTAAACCTTTCCCTGGAATTCACTCCAGATCATGATGTACACATCAATAAACATGCTGGGATTAAAATTATTTTATATGTATGCTCCCAAATTCTCCTTTCCTGAGGCTCACTAGAATGGGTTCAGGCTTTGCAAGCTCTTAATTTCTTCCCCTTCCTCAGTTTCAAAGGGGGATTCTGCCATTAAAAATTAAATTACTTACAATTTTGTGATGTAGAAGTTATAATAAAAATTGGTGAGTTAAAGGATAAAATGATCTCATGCTAGGGCTGGCAGTGAAAAATTAAGGAATGAAGATTACTGAAAATTGAGCAGCATGACATACGTAGAGAAGCAGATGAGAGAGGAAGGGAATGTTGTGAAGAAATCCATAAAATGTCTTGCAACTCATGTGTATTCCAGAAATACAAGTAAAGACCTTCCATTATTTTGAAATTAATTTTTGATTGCTAGACTTTATTCTTATGGCATATATCATTTTGAGACTGAGCCATATGGGTCATAATTTTTCAAATTAGTTTTAATAAGGTTACATAAATTTACATTGCGATAAATCACAATTACAATAGCCACTTGGAGAGATGGCTAGATGATAAAATTGCCTACAGAGAAGGATGTGGATTAGAAAGACAGCTTAGGTCCCTGGTGTTCCAATCTGAGGATATATAAAACTTACCTGGGGAGCATTTTAAAGTACGACTCTTGGACTATATCCCAAGCAGCTTTGATGCTGGGTTTTTTTTCATGGTGGGGGAGGGTCTAGTAATCTGCATGTATCATTATCCCTCATCTGATTATTATGCAAGGAATCTATGAACCCCACTCAGGCTTGGGCCAATAAGAATTCGTCATCTCCAAACAGTTCCATGTGCCAGGGACTCCTGAAGTTCAGCTACGGAAACATGAGCTTAAGAGTGTTCCTTTGGATCACCCCAAAGAAAACCTTTGGACTTTCTTTATTGCATCCTTCTTTGTCACATTTGCAGGAATATCTCCTCATCCTCACGGTGATAATTATCCCCCTCTCTAGCCCTTGAAATCCATAGATTAACTGAAAACAATAATTTTTTTCCTCCTGATTTATAGAATGTGTGTACCCCAAACCCTCTCCAGCACTAACACAAGCCATTAAATCATATTTGCCAAAGTCATTTCACCAATGGAAATTTCCACAAAATCTTAACAGAAAGATAATGGAACAGAAGAATTGGCTGTAAATTGTAAAGATTAATTTGCCTGAGGACGTGACAGAATACTGAAATGAAAACACAAATGTTTTGCTTACAGAAGTTTTTGAAAGAGGATGTACTTGTCTAAGTAGAAAGGTTTGATTAACCAGGTTTTTCATTTAAAAACCATACAGTGAAAATATTTATGTTCATTTCATGGTAGGGCTTGCCCAGAGCTCTTAAAGCCTGAATTGAAAGATATTAGGACCACCTGTCCACTGTACCTAAAAATAAAATACCAAATGTTCTAAAGACAACATTGTTCAATTTAGCCTTTTGCCATTCATCATGTAGTTGACATTGAAAAACGCAGTCACTGAAGTGGAACTTGTAAAGTGAAACAGACCATCATCAAATAAAAGGTTTTTATGGAAACTCTGGAGGATCATCTTAATAACAAGCCAGGCTTTCAGAGAGAATATTCCTGTGACTCTTTGGTAAATTCAAACAATAACTGTCCAGGAGACTGCTGGATTGATTGGTCAACCCTAAAGACCCAGGAGGAAGACCCGGGAGTAAATGTGCCTCTTTTGGATACTGTCCATTTAGCTCATTTCATCCGCACCTCCAGTCCTGTTTCTGAAAACTAATGGTCATGTCCTACCGAATCTGGATACATGATACCTCATTGTCATTTTAATTAAATTTCAACCCTATAATAACATACGTCGCTGTCTCAGTCATAGCTCTGCTAGGGATTAATAAAGTGAAGCGGCAGTAAGCAGTAGGAAAGGCAAGCAGTGAAAGATAAAATCAGTTAGGTGTTGCGTATTTGAACAAATTTTTTTAGGAGACCGATTCAACTAGACTTCTATCTGTTAGAAGAAATCTTATTTCTTATAAGAAGTATCAGAGTTACTGATGTGGTAAAGAGGCCTAAGTTATAAGACACAAAAATCCAATACTAAATGTAGTAAAATGACTTTGAAATGTTTTCTTATCACCTTCTGACTATAAAAGTAAAACATCTACAGTGTAGAAAATAAAAGTATAATACATTTAGAAAACAATGCTATAGCAATTACCATCCCCTCATGTTAGCTTCCAACATCTGAAATATTGTGGTAATCTTATTTTAAAAAAACTTTTAAAAAGCCAAATAGACTTTGCTTCCCTATTGTGAACTATTGGTCTCAATTGCATTTTTTTTTCTAGACGTCGTGAAACTATTCACAAAAGTTTGAGACTCACTGAAATACATAACACTTTGCAGACTGTAAGTCTAAAGCTCTTTATTTCTGGGGGTCAGAGGTTTACTTTATGTCACATCCTGGTTTTGTAAACAGGCCCTGGCATCACAAATACTCCAAGAAAAATATAGCCTCCCGCATGTTTTCTTGTGCTGGATATGCTACCATTAACCTCAGAACTCGCATGGGAAAATAGCGAAGAATGAGCCTCCCTAGAGCTGGCCACCTTTCCTAAAACAGTTGAATATTTATGTTTGTCAGGTTTGAAGCATATGGATCTAAAGAGTAACAGACTGTTTCTGTTTCAACTGAAAATGTTCTACCAATTGAAAACAGGATAAGGGACACTACCTAAACTTGCAGTACTTAGATAATCTCCAAGATTGATGAATACAACAAAATCTTTGTAGAAAAAGAGCCTCATTAATTTTGATTTATACCTAAAACTATGCACTTATATCCTAACTTGGAATTTTAGCAGTGAAAAATTATCAATCAGTTCCTATTAAAAGGAATATAGAATTTGTCTGCTTGGTATGTTTTCCTTCTATTAAAAATTGGTACTTGGCCTTCAGAAAAGAACAAAATCTAAAGAAATTCAGAAGAAGAAAGGCATTGTAGAAGCTCAGTTGTGAGGATTCAGTCTTCTATCATGGCATTTTATGTTTGTTTCTTTGCCATAAGAAGTAAACATTTTCTCTAAAAAGGTAGTTAATCTCAGCTTGATAAAAAATGTCTACAAAAACCTGACATTAAGCATCATACTTAAATGTAAGAAACTAAGAGCCTTCCCACTAAGATCAGAAACAAGGCAAGAATGTCCTCTCTCATCACTGATTTTCAACATTTTACTGGAAGTCCTAGCTACTGCATTAAGACAAGAAAAGGATATAAAGTTTATACTCTTTGGGAAGGAGAAAGCAAAACTGTCTTTGCAAATAACATGATACTCAACTTTGGGAAAACTCAAAAAAAGGACTGACCAAAAAAAAAAAAAAAAAAAAAAAAGACCTCCTAGAACTAATAAGAGATTATAGCAAGGTTTCAGACATGAAGTTTTTTTATATAAAAGTAATCAATCATCACTTTCCTGTATATCAGCAATGAATAAGTGGAATTTGAAATTAACATATTACCATTTACCTTGGCATCCCCAAATGAAATTATTAGGTATAAATCTAACAAAATATGTACAAGATCTGTATGAGGAAAACTATAAAACTCTGATAAAAGAACTCAAAAAATGAAATAAAAGGAGAGAGATTCTATATTCAGGAAAAGGGAGATTCAGTATTGTCAAAGTGTCACTTCTTCCCAAATTGCTCTGTAGATTTAATGAAATTCAAATCAAAATTCTAGCAAGTTACTTTGTAAATATTGACACATTGATTCTAATGTTTATATGGAGAGGCAAAAGACCCAGAATTGCCAATATAATATTGAAGGTGAAGAACAAATTCGGGGGACTGAAACTACCTGATTTCAAGACTTACTATAAAAGTTTAGTAATTGAGACAGTCTGGTATTTCTGAAACAATAGATACATCAATCAAGCTGAAGGAATAGAGAGCTAGAAATAGATCCACATATATCTAGTCAACTAATCATTGACAAAGAAACAAAGGCAATACATTGGGGAAAAGACAGTCTTTTCCACAAATGGTGCTGAGACAATGAAACATCAACATGGAAAGAAAAACATCTAGACAAAGACCTTACACATTTCACAACAATTTACTCAAAATGAATCAGAGACCTAAATATAAAATGCAAAACTATAAAACTCCTAAAAGATAACTTGGGAGAAAATCCAGATGATCTTGAGTTTCGTAATGATGTTTTAGATCCAACACGAAAGGCATAATTTATGAAAAATAATAAGCTGAAATTTATCAAAATTAAAACTTCTGCTCTGCAAAAGACATTGTCAGAGAATAAAAAGACAAGCCACCAACTGGCAGGAAATATTTGCAAAAAATAGAGCTGATGAAGGACTGCTACCCAAAATACAAAAAGAATGCCTAAAACTCAATAAGAAGAAGACAATATGGATTAAGGTGGTGGATCAGGGCAGAACTAGCTTGCAGCTCCTGCTCAGATGGATGGAGCAATGTGTGGAGACTCGTATTGTGGACTTTTTTGCTCAAAGAACTACCACAGGAACATAGTAGATAAGTTGAGAGAATCCACAGACTCTTTGAAGAAACTTGATCACCACTGCAGGCTCCCTGAGATGGCAAAAAAACTGTGCCGGTATCCACAACTGCAAGACTTGAAGACAGATCACATCACAAGAGTCTGCAGATACCCCCCAGTACCAGCTTGGAGGCCAGTAGTTCTTCTAGGTGGCTAGACCCAGAAGAGCAAAAACAATCACTACAGTTTGGCTCTCAGGAAGTTCCATTCCTAGGGGAAGGGGGAGAACCCCTCATCAAGGGAGCATCCCATGGGACAAAAGAATCTGAAAAGCAGCCCTTGAATCTCAGCTATTCCCTCTCATATAGTCTACCCAAATGAGAAGGAACTGGAAAAACAATTCTGACAGAATGACAAAACGAGATTCCTTAACACTCCCAAAAGGTCATACCAGCTCACCAGCAATGGATTCAAAACAAGACAAAATCTCTGAATTGCAAAAAAGAATTCAGAAGGTCAATTATTAAGCTAATCAAGGAGGCACCAGAGGAAGGTGAAGTCCAACTTAAAGAAATCAAAAACATGATACAGGATATGAAAGGAAAATTCTTCAGTGAAATAGCATAAATAAACAATCACAATTTCTGGAAATCAAGGACACCCTTAGAGAAATGCAAAATACACTGGAAACTCTCAGCAATAGAATCAAATAAGCAGAAGAAAGAAACATAGCTCAAAGACAGTCTTTCGAATTAACCCAATCTGTCAAAGAAAAAAAACTTTTTTTTTTTTTTAATTTAAATGAACAAAGCCACCTGGGTGCAGTGGCTCACACCTGTAATCACAGCACTTTGGGAAGCTGAGGTTGGCAGATCATGAGGTCAGCAGTTCGAGATCACCCTGGCCAGCATGGTGAAACTTTGTCTCTACTAAAAATAAAAAAAATTAAGCATGATGGTGTAATCCTGTAATCCCAGCTACTTGGGAGGCTGAGGCAGAATTAATTGAACCTGGGAGGTGGAGGTTGCAGTGAGCTGAGATCTCACCACTAAACTATAGCCTGGGCAACAGAGTGGGACTCCATCTCAAAAAAAAAGGGACAAAGCCTCCCTGGGGAAGAAGAGAAATCTAAAAGTTTGGAAAACATATTGGAGGGAAGAGTAAAATAAAACTTCCTCAGCCTTGCTAGAGATCTAGGTATCCAAATACAAGAGTCTCAAAGAACACCTGGGAAATTCATTGCAAAAAAGACCATTGCCTAGGCACATAGTCATCAGATTATCTGAAGTCAAGACAAAGGAAAGAATCTTAAGAGCTGTGAAGCAAAAGCATCAGGTAACCTATAAAGGAAAAACTATCAGATAAACAACAAATTTCTCAGCAAAAACCCTACAAGCTAGAAAGGATTGGGTTCCTATATTTAGCTTCCTTAAGCAAAACAATGATCAGCCTGGAATTTTGTATCCAGTGAAAACAAGCTTCATAAATGAAGGAAAGGTACAGTCATTTACAGACAAACAAATGCTGAGAGAATTCACCAGTACCAAGCAAGCCAGCACTACAGGAACTGCTAAAAGGAGCTCTAAATCTTGAAACACATCTTCAAAATAAACCAATGTAGAACCTCCTTAAAGCATAAATTTCACAGGACCTATATAACAGTAACACAATGAAAGAAAAAAAAAAAAAACCAAGACATTCAGGCAACAAAGAGCATGATCAATAGAATAATGACTCACATCTGAATACTAACATTGAATATAAATGGCCTAAATGCTCCACTTAAAAGATACAGAACGGAAGAATAAGTAAGAATTCACCAACCAACTATCTGCTGCCTTCAAGAGACTCATCTAACAAATAAGGACTCACATAAACTTAAGGTAAAGGGGTGGAAAAAGACATTGCATGCAAATGGACACCAAAAATGAACAGGAGTAGCTATTCTTATATCAGATAAAACAAACTTTAAAGTAACAGCAGTTAAAAAAGACAAAGGGGGACATTATATAGTAATAAATGGATTAGTCCCATGGGCAAATATCACAATTCTAAATATATATTCACCTAACACTGGAGTTCCCAAATTTATAAAACAATTATTACTAGACCTAAGAAATGAAATAGATGGCAACACAATAATAGTGGAGGACTTGAATAATCCACTGATAGCACTACATAGGTCATCAAGACAGAAAGTCAACAAAGAAAAAATGGACTGAAACTATATCCTGGAATAAATAGACTTAACAGATATTTACAGAGCATTCTACCCAACAACTGCAGAATATACATCCTATTCATTAGTACATGAAACATTCTTCAAGATAGAGCATATGATAGGCCACAGAACAAGTCTCAGTAAATTTAAGAAAATTAAAATTATATCAAGTAGTCTCTCAGACTACAATGGAATAAAATTGGAAATCAACCCCAAAAGGAACCCTCAAAACCATGCAAATACATGGAAATCAAGAAACCTGGTTCAAAATGATCATTAGATCAACAATGCAACCAAATGCCAGCTGTTCCCCAAAAACCTATTGAAATAAAAAAAATTGAAAAAAGGAAAACAGTCTGATTAAGAAACAGTCCAAAGATTTCACCAAAGAAGAAATACGGATGGCAAACAAGCACATAAAACAATGGGGTGGGAGTTGGGGAGAGATAGTATGGGGAGAAATGCCAGATATAGGTGATGGGGAGGAAGGCAGCAAATCACACTGCCATGTGTGTACCTATGCAACAATCTTGCATGTTCTTCACATGTACCCCAAAACCTAAAATGCAATAAAAAAAAGCAAAAACAATGTTCAGTGTCATATGTTATTAGGGAATTGTAAGTTAAAACAAGGAGATACTACTACACACCTATTAGAATGGCCAAAATCCAGAACACTAAAATCACCAAATGCCAGTGAGAATGTGGTGTAATAGGACTCTCATTCAGTGCTGGTAGAAATGTAAAATGGTTCAACTACTTTGAAAGATAGTTTAGCAGTTTCTTCCTTTTTTTTTTTTTTTTTAAATTGTACTTTAGATTCTGTGGTACATGTGTAGATCATGCAAGATTGTTGCATAGGTACATTCATGGCAAGGTGGTTTGCTGCCACCATCCCCCCATCACCTATATCTGACATTTCTCCCCATGTTATCCCTCCCGTCCCCTCCCTCCCACTATCCCTCCCATAGCCCCCCTACAACGGACCCCAGTGTGTGATGCTCCCCTCTCTGTGTCCACGTGTTCTCATTGTTCAACACCTGCCTATGAGTGAGAACCCACGGTGTTCGATTTTCTGTTTTTGTGTCAGTTTGCCAAGAATGATGGTTTCCAGGTTCATCCATGTTCCTACAAAGGACATGAACTCATTGTTTTTTATGGCTGCATAGTATTCCATGGTGTATATGTGCCACATTTTCCCTGTCCAGTCTATCATTGATGGGCATTTGGGTTGGTTCCAGGTCTTGCTATTGTAAACAGTGCCACGATGCAGTTTCTTAAAAACTAAGCATACTTTTACTTATCATCCAAACCCCTTGGTATTTGTCAAAAGAGTTAAAAATTTATGTCCGCAAAAAATCTGCACATAGATATTTATAGCAACTTTATTTATAATTGCCAAAACCATAAAGCAACCAAATGTCCTACAGGAAGTGAATGGATAAATAAATTGAGGTACATTCAGATGAGGGAATATTATTTAGTACTGAAAAGAAATGAGCTGTCCAACCCTGGAAAGACATGGAGGAAATTTAAATGCATATTACTAAGTGAAAGAAGCCAATCTGAAAAAGCTACATATTATATAATTTGAACCATATGACATTCTAAGAAAGGGTAAACCTATGGAGACTATACAAAGATTAATGGTTGCCAGGAGTTAGGGAAGACTAAATAGGCATAGCATAGAGGAATTTCAGGATAGCAAAACTACTCTGTGCAATACCCAATGGTGGGTACATGGCATTATATATCTAGTCTCGCAGAATGTAAAATACAAAGAGTAAACACCAGTGTACTCTATGGACATTGAATGATGATGATGTGTCAGTGTAGGTTCAGCAATTGTAACAAATGTACCATTCTGGTAGGAGACGATGGAGGAGGCTATGCATGTGTGGGGGCAGGGAGTATATAGGAAACCTCTGTACCTTCTATTCATTTTTGCTTTGAGCCTAAAACTACACTGAAAATCACGCCTATTTACCTAAGGCACTTAATTGTAAAATTAAAGTGACTTGTGTCTATAAACATTAGCCATATATTCTTTTCTTTTTTTTTGAGGTGGAGTCTCGCTCTGTTGCCCAGGCTGGAGTACAGTGGCATGATCTCAGCTCACTGCAACCTCTCTCTCCTGGGTTCAAGCGATTCTCCTGCCTCAGCCTCCTGAGTAGCTGGGATTACAGGTGTGCGCCACCACACCCAGCTAATTTTTGTATTTTTAGTAGAGACAGAGTTTCACCATGTTGGTCAGGCTGGTCTCGAACTCCTGACCTCGCAATCCACCTGCCTCAGCTTCCCAAAGAGCTGGAATTACAGGCATGAGCCACTGCTCCCTGCCACCCATGGATTTTTTTTTTTTTTTTTTTTAAATGAAACACTAGGGAAAAGTTTTATACTGAAATCTTACTGGTTGATTTAAGTAAGATTTGCTAAAGGGCCTGCTCATGAATGCTGACTTCTCAAATAAAAAACCGATTCTTCTTCTTAAATATTTATTTCTCTTTTCCCCTTACTTTCCATAGGATGGATTTATTGACTTTTTAGAGTTTATTGCTGCTGTAAATCTAATCGTGCAAGAAAAAATGGAGCAAAAATTAAAATGGTATTTTAAGCTGTATGACGTTGATGGAAGTGGCTCTATTGACAAAAATGAACTACTGGACATGTTTGTGGTAAGTGAAGTAGTAAAGTATCCCTTTCAGGCCACTATATAGTTAGTCCAGTTTCCCTTCCTATGGAGTAGGCAACAACTGTCTATGGGGTTGGCTGTTTTTGGGATGTACATTTTGAATTGCTGAAGTCATATCCTATTGGTTATTAAATGAGCAATAGCAAATAAGCTTTTTCTTCTTGGTGCAGTCCACTCTGACATTCACAAATTTAACAGAGCATTGCAATGAAAAAGTGAAATCAATATGATATTGTAAAACAAGTTATCTTTTTCTCTGCCTCAGTGCAGAATGCCTTGGAGAAACAGCTAAACTATGAGATGATTTATGTATATTTAATGAGAGACATGTACTGAGAATGAAGGTACATGAGGCCTAATCTTTCTGGGAGCTATACTGAAGTATTTCTAATAGTTAGTTCAGGAATCTCAGACCTTTTCCATATCTAAAGTTCAATAAATGCTTTTATAAGCCACCATACCACCCCCCAAAGGATTAGGAGATAGTTAGTATCATGGTATAAAACAAGAAAGATCCCAGAGTAAAAAAATTGGTTAAGCAGGACACTATACCTAAATTAAGATAAGAGGTGTAATTAATATTATGAATTCAAGACATTGAATTTGTAGCAGACTCAAAGAGCATTCGAATTGGATGTCTTAGAAATGATCTGCTCCAAATTCTTTGTTTCATAGATGAAGGAGCTGAGTTACAAATAAAATACACAGTAGAAATATTAGCAAAAATGCTAGAAAAATAAGTGAGCGGAACTACAATTATAATTAGCCATCTCAACAAATGTTCAAAGCAGTTAAAAATGTAAAGCTAAATAAGTGAATGAAGAGTTAGTTAACCAACATATGGAAAGAATTCAAGGGTAGGATAATACCAATATTGCTAACATTTTAATTTCACATAGATCATTCACACAAAAAAATGTACTAGGAGTCACTTGGCAAGTGAACAACTTAGAAATTCTGCCTATACATGGTATAGTGCAACACAAAATTAGAAATCAGATATTCTATAGAGAACACACAACTCCATGTACATTTTAAAATGTTCTCTTAAATACTCAGCTTTTTCTAAAAACAATGAAAATGTAAATACAGCATGCAGATCTTAGGATACCACTAAAGCATTTCTCAAAACAAGGGTCTTATTCTGGTATCTAAGAATCAGTGGCCTTCAGGAGTCATTTTAGGCCTTGAACTTGAGGGCAAAATGTTGCCTGTATGTTATGCTTTCTTTTTTGAGTGAATGAGAGAGTCATCAGATTCTCAAAAGTATTAAGAACAACAAAAGGATAAAAGTGATTTTGTCTATAACTTACAGGGAAATGAGCTGTAGGCCTTCATTAGTTAAAATGTATAACTTCAGTTAGTGAGCCAAGGAAGGAGATGTTTTAAGCTGCAAACTGAATTTTCCCTCAAAGCGTTTAGGAAGCTGGCAGGGAGAAAGAGCATAGGAAAATTAAAATAATAAAAGCATAGAACAGAAATTTAATAATTAGATATCATTTGTCTCTAATTAAATTAATCAGTACTAAAAATAATAGCAAATTCTGGTAAAAGCAAGCTAAGGAAGGCAACTCAGACACTGTGGAGAGTGTAAGTGGTTAAAACATTCCGGGAAATGTCATCTGCATCAAGAGGCTAAAAGCTGATCTTCATTTTAGAATTAGCATTACTTATTCGTAGTCAGGAGAAACCATCATTAGGGATAAAGTCCTATGATCTACATCACAGAAACTCTTAACATAGCAAAATTTTTTTAAAAACTAAAAACTGAAAATGTTTAAATAAACGAATGCAATGGAATACATACTTAGGAAGAAATTGGTAGCCTCCAAATATACTTTCTACACAATGGGCAAGTGAAAAAATCAGCAAGGTAAAGAGTAATAGAAACTGTGTAATCTAAGTTCTCTCCACATACAGTGAAGATGCTAAAATGGAATTCAGCCAAGGCATTTAGAGACAGGAAGGAAGTACTGCAGTCTAGGGAGGATTTACAAAGGAGATAGTTATAGCTCAGTCTCACTCCAAAGGTATAAAATAGTCAAGAGAAGGGTTTTTTTTTTTTTTTTTTTAAGGGATTTTTCTTTTTTGAGACAGTCTCGCTTTGTCACCAGGCTGGAGTGCAGTGGGACGATCTTGGCTCACCGCAACCTCTGCCTCCCGGATTCAAGCGATTCTCCTGCCTCAGCCTCCTGAGTAGCTGGGATTACAGGCACGCACCACCACACCTGGTCTGGTTTTTAAGCATTTTTGAGGAAAATTTATTTAGTAGGACCCCCAAGTCAACAACATGAGGATGTTAGGAAACCATTGAGATGTGGTTGTATCCTGCAATTTGAGGAACACAACATTTGAGTGTCCAAGTCATGAGTGAGAAGTTTAAAGAAGCAAATGGTGGCAGCAAAGGAGTGCACAGTTTGAAAGTATCTGCCTTCCTAGAATTTGTTGGGACAAAGGACACTAGAGTGTTTTCCCTTTTTTTTTTTTTTTTAACCTTCCCACCTCCTCCAGGTGTTTTCCATAGATCAGGTATGGAACACTGTGAGAGGAAGCTGGCATAGAGCTGCGTTAGATCTTAACCTGCAGGACCACTGGAAGAGGTGAAGAAAACTTGAAGAAAGCTGCAGGCAGACCTAGAGCGCTTGTTCTCAGCCAGGAGAATCTCTATTTGGGGGATATTTCACAGTGTCTAGAGACATTGTGGTGAGTCGGAGAGTAGAGAATGCCTAGTGCTGTTGCCCTCTATTGGTTAGAGACCAGGGATGCTGCGAAGAATTCGACAATGCATGAGAATGTTCTGAACAAGAAAGAATTGCCTAGTCTAAAAATGGCAATTGTGCAGATTTTAAGAAATTCTAAGCGGGTTAGGGACCAGCTGGAATCAAGATGCGTGATTCCCGACTGGAGAATTGCAGGAGAGAGAGTCTACACTTGCCAGTCCAGGGAGCACTGAAATTAGCTAACCAGGACAGTACTTGCCAAGTGAGAACTCTCCTGCTTCCTTTATCTCCTACCTCCTCCTGCTCCCACACAGGGAGTTTTCAGAGTCTGCGATTAGGAAAACAGGGAAGAAAGAGTGCATGTAGTAAATGAGGAAGGAAAGAAGGAAAACAAACAGACAGCAACAACAAAACAAAGCTTCTTGCCTATCCCCTGACCCTGCTGCTTCTATTAAAAAAAGAAGGAGGCCGGGCATGGTGGCTCATGCCTGCCTGTAATTCCAGCACTTTGGGAGGCCAACGAGGGCAGATCACGAGGTCAGCAGTTTGAGAACAGCCTGGCCAACGTGGTGAAACCCTGTCTCTACTAAAAGTACAAAAATTGGCAGAGCATGGTGGCAGGTGCCTGTAATCCCAGCTACTCAGGAGGCTGAGTCAGGAGAATCGCCTGAAACTGGAAGGTAGAGGTTGCAGTGAGCTGAGATTGTGCCATTGCACTCCAGCCTGGGCAACAGAGCAAGACTCCATCACAAAAAATAATATATATATATATATATATATATATATATATATATATATATATATGATCCCTCTGTGCTCCTCCACTTTCCAATCAGTATTTCACTTCCACTTATATGACTTGAAGATTGGTGAACAAATCACGATCTCAAAATCGTTTGTTAGGACTTGTTTATGTGATCTAATAACACTTCACAATGTGGGTATACTGGATGCCTGGCCAGATTTTCTAGGCTTTTGAAGCCTCTGACCAAACACTGAGAAATCTTTTAAAATTTTCTTCAAATGTCATGCTATATGTATGTAACAGTTACTTTAAATATTGTCCTATATTTAACTATGAGATCCGTGAGACGTAAACTTGCTAAGGCCAAGACTGGTGTTTTACCATCACCTATTATGATAAATCCTGGACTCCAGGTTGATAATGCTTGGGAAGCAGCAAGAGAGACAGTCATATTTATGATTGTGTCCTCTAATTGAAATATGTTGCTAGAAATTTTTATAAAGATTCCGTCTTGTTCAGTCAAGATAGTTAGTTATGTTCAAATTCCCAAATGGCTAATCCTCTTTCATTTTATTATGAAGTTCCATGTCAAGTCTGGTTCATTTAATTTAATCACCTTGGGGTTAGGGGAGGTTGGCTATATCTTCCCTCTAGGAAGGCTGGAAACATCATTTGCCTCCTGGATCTCCTGACAATTTTAATAATGAAAAGGCACTGGCAAAATGTGGGAGACAGTCAGCGCACTTCTAAGGCATATATATCTGTCTCCCCTGTCAATCATTCTGTAAAAGGGCACAAAAAACCCGGGGTGCCATTGGTGGAAGCCAGAGAGGAAGCCTGAGACTCTTACAGTGTTCTGGCCGTACTTTTACTTTCACTCATAAGACCCAAATGAATCTCTCTGAAATTGAGAGCAATGTCTGCTTTCTGGATCTGGAATTCTTATGATGATGACCACCACAATATTGTCTCCAATGGGCTCATTGCATCTGTTGTGACCTAGTACGTTGAACGTTGAATAAAATAAGACTTCAGTCTTTATTCAGTTCATTTAATTTCCAAGTCTCATTACCCAAAACTGACATACAATCTTTTCTTTTCTTTTTTTTTTTTTTTTTTTTTTTTTGAGACAGAGTCTCACTCTGTCACCAGGCGCTAGGCTGGAGTGCAGTGGCGCGACCTTGGCTCACTGCAACCTCCGCCACCCAGGTTCAAGCAATTCTCCTGCCTCAGCCTCCCAAGTAGCTGGCACTACAGGCACACGCCACCACGCCCAGCTAATTTTTTTTGTATTTTTAGTAGAGACGGGGTTTCACCATGTTGACCAGGATGGTCTTGATCTCTTGACCTCATGATTCGCCCGCCTCGGCCTCCCAAAGTGCTGGGATTACAGGCGTGAGCCACCACGCCTGGCCTCAATCTTTTCTTTTTATTTACTTTTAACAACTGGTACAGGTTGGATAGCAACTGACATGAACACATCTCCAAATTCTGTCGCACTGGAGTAGAAATGTTGCAAATTGTATTTGCTTCCAGAAAAGTTGACCTCTTTCATTTAATGTCTCTTTGTAGGCGGTACAAGCCCTCAATGGCCAGCAAACTCTGAGTCCTGAGGAATTCACCAACCTGGTGTTCCATAAGATCGATATAAACAATGATGGTAATGGAGCTACTCTCTACTGGATCACTTTTCTTTCAAAGTAGGAAACGGTGGTAGTGGGGCATATCATTTAGACAAAAGCAGAAATCATTCAAGAGAACCCCAGTTATGACTTGGGCTTCATAACTGGACCAATCCAATGTTCTCACTATGATTCAATTGAGTGGTAAATATTTATTGACCGTATTTATTTCCAATGTGTGATGCTTGATGCATTGGGATATATAAAGAAGAGTAAAGATTAGACAAGGAAATAAATCGGAAGAATATAGGCTGAAGTACCTTCTGCTGTTTGCTCTGAGACACACTCTATTAATCAGTTTCTCTCCACTGGAGGTTTTCCATCAGCTTACAGATAAACTCAAGTTTTCTCTATTGTAGAAAACTTTCCTTCAATTATGCTATCTTCTTCTACTATCAGACTTTTCCTTTGGACTAAACATTTCTAGAGAAGAATCCACCTTTGCCTCCGTTTCTGCTGTTTTTACCTTTCTATCTACATTTCTGCTTTTTCTGATCGTTTCTCCATCAGCTCTTTCTACTCTGTACTCTGGGTTCCTGTTTAGCTCAGAGGAGGTACTTTTCTTCTTCAGAGGCAGGAGTGAAGAGGGAAGACACAGACAGCCTAAGAGAAATGAGTGCTTCTAATATAGCTTTGATATCAGCAAACAAGTAGGTGAGCATATTGACTAGAGATTGAGGCAGATGATCTAGGAATGGTCCTTGAAAAACAGAAAATTTGACATTGTTAAAAATATAAGATAGTAGTAAGACGTCTAAAAAAATGGATAAGAGGCGTTGGCATGTCAATCACGGTTGTCATCATTCCAAAACCCCTTCCAAAGGCATCAACCTGCCCACCACGCATCACTTCTAGTGGACACAAGAGGGAAGTAGAGACTCACGTTCACATGTTGAGTGTGGCAGGTTGTGCTAGTAAAATGTGGCAGCTCAGTGTGGCAGGATGGGATGGTGAGGAGTCTGGGAGGAAGCTCAAATGCAGCCACTGCTGCAAAAAAGCCAAACGACTGGACAAGAGCATACTGCTCAAGAAAGCAATCTGAAGATGCATTAGTCACATCAATCTTCACTTAAGGACCTCTGTCTAGATCTGCCTCTCCTGAATCTCATTTCAGTATGCTCATTTACTAGTATACTGAGATCAGATAATGAAACATGTGAAAGCTTGCAAGAAACGGAGCCAGACTACCCAGAGTAGATAAGGAGGCTAAGTGTAGCTACAACAAGACCAGAGAAAAGGAGAGTGGAGGGTCTGATGAGGCCAATGAAGGCTTAATTTGGAATATGCTACTGAAAATGGTGGCCATCAAATTGGAGAAAAGCTGTAGATTTTGTTCTGTTTCACTTTATTTTTAATTTTAGAGGTGCGGCAGGATGGCAGGGATTGTAGTAGAGTAAATAATCCATTTCAGCCTGGGGCTGAAAGTGCTGATGTAGAAGAATGAGTATTCTGGAAATAGATGGGACATCACAAAGTTTTAAGACTTGGTTTCTACAGTTACTTTCAAAAGGGTAGGTCAAGAATGTTTGATAATTTTCACAAACACTACTTCTAGTGCTAGGAGTGAGGGGAATGGGAAAGTGAGCTTCCTTGGAGAAGTACGAAGATTTTGGTATTCTTAGGAAAAAACTAGGTTTCTATTAGTTTGAAGACACAGATAATGTATTCCAGAAAACATGAATATGATTCAAAACTTTTTGTTTACTATCCAAGAAGATTCCCCAAGGGCAAAGTATAAGGAATCAATAAAATGGGGACTATGATTAGAAAGGAACTTGAAATAGAAAGGGCTAGATTAAAAGAGATGTGAATTCAGAAAAGAGAAATTATGCCTGGGCAATAGCTGAGATTACCTGAAGTCAGAGATGGGCTCTTGCACCTACAAGAGTAAGTCAGTGATGGAAAAAAGGGGATGAATTATGATTTCTGGAAGAGTCTATAAAACTAAATACATGAATTGTTTCCTCTTATAAAAACTTGTATTTTAAGTACAAAAATACACACACATCCACATCCATATTCATCCAGTAACTATGAATCACAATTTCTTAGCAAATGCTTATACAGAACTAAAACTGATGGGATTTAGTTTTATATGAAAATTATTGACAGCTGTTACATCGTTTCATCAAGAGACAGCTGGCTCATTCCATACATCAAGAAAAAGATGCTACCAAAGACAAGGAAGAAAAAGTAATGAAGACATAAAAGGTTGATATTTGCAGAAGTACAAAAGGATTTGGCCAGTATTTGACTGAGAATAATAATATGAAGTGCTTCATTTACAGATAAAGGGGGAGCTAGCACCACAAAGGAGAGTATCTATTCACATTTGCAAAATCTCAACAATGTATACCTCAAATATAATTTTTTTTTTTTTTTGAGACGAGGTCTCACTCTATCGCCAAGGCTGGAGTGCAGTGGTGCGATCTCGGTTCACCACAACCTCTGCCTACCAGGGCCAAGTGATTCTCCTGCCTCAGCCTCTTGAGAAACTGGGATTACAGGCAAGCGCCACCATGCCCAGCTAATTTTGTATTTTTAGTAGAGATGGGGTTTCTCCATGTTGGTCAGATTGGTCTTGAACTCCTGCCCTCGGGCAATTCATCCACCTCAACCTCCCAAAGTGCTGGGATTACAGGCATGAGCCACCACGCCCAGCTACCTCAAACATAATTTTTTATTGATCATTATCATTGTTATGGAAACATCAGTGTTGATAGAAATAGAGATGCTCAATTAAGTATACCAAATTGCTGTTGACTGTATGCCAACATACATATTTTTCATTTCTCAAAATAAAAAGCAAGTACATCATTGTGCTGATAATCTCATGAATCTTGAAACCAAAAGTAAAGATGATCACAGCACACAACTAAAAAGACTTTAGGTACCTATATGAAAATCCCAATTTGATTGTAAATTGTTTTCAAAGGAATGCTCAACATCACATCTGTTGTGACAGAAAAATACATAACAGTTGTGAAGTATTCTAACCATAATTATTATAATAACAAATCAAAGAAGGTTAAGCAAAATAAAGGTACAGGATTAATGCTAGATTTGTAACAAGATAAAGAACTATGAGCTCCATGAAGGAAAGAACCAATTCTGTTTTGTGCACTTAGATATTTCTTATGCTAGCACACACTGGTGCTCTATAAATGACTGATACGAATGAGTGTCTGTTAAGAAGATGTCATATAAGAAATAAAGAAAAGAGTAAATCAAGAAACAAGCACAATATGCAATTTTGTCTATAGGAAGAAAGGTATCTAGATTTTTTTTTTGGAAATTAACAAATATATGCATATATGTTGCAAACTTCATAAAATATAAACCTGGATTGGTTAGCAGGAGTTAATTACCGGTAGGAAGTTGGACCGGGTACCAGAAAGAGGTTAAAGGGGGATTTTTTTTTTCATTACATCTTTCTGTATTGTTCATTTTTTTATCATGAGCATATATTATTTTTATAATTTATCAAATTAATTTTATTTTATATTATGAAGAAAAACATCAGGAAAGAGAGCTTGAAGAGACTCACAGAGGCAGAAAATGGAAGCTAAAGATTCAATATTATTGAAAAATGACAACAGAGAGGACAACAACACAAGTCAGGAAAAATGATTAAGTGTTGAATTCTGCAGTCTTTACCACCAGAAGAGTAGCAATCCGCATCCTACCATGCTCTATTGAGGCCTTATTCTTGACACAGTTTAAGGAGATTCATGCATGTTCACAACATCAAGTGCAGAAAGTGCCTCAGCAAGTCTCACATAGAGCCAAAGAAGGCACAGGGATAAGGGAGACTTAGTGCCTCGTGACAACAAATGGTGAAAGTGAATAGTGGCCGAAGAGGAAATGAAGAGGGGTGGGGTTTTGTTTTTGTTTTTGTTTTTTGAGACAGAATCTCACGCTGTTGCCCAGGCTGGAGTGCAGTGGCTCCATCTTGGCTCATTCAACCTCTGCCTCCTGGGTTCAAGTGATTCTCCTGCCTCAGCCTTCCAACTAACTGGGATTACAGATGCCTGCCACCATGCCTGGCTAATTTTTGTATTTTTAGTTGAGACGGAGTTTTACCATGTTGGTTAGGCTGGTCCCCATCTTCTGACCTCAGGTGATCCACCTGCCTCAGCCTCCCAAATTGCGGGGATTACAGGCATGAGCCACTACGTCCAGCTAAAAAGGGTGATTATTGAGCAGATATTTTGGGTAAAAAATAACAAGGACAGGACATAAAGAAATTTTATGGAATAACTAACAAGAAAGATCAGTGCTTTAGACTGCCACATTGTGAAAAGCCATGAGGGTCACATTAAATCAAACTGGGAAACTGAGAATTACCAGGAGATAAGAGGAAATTGAGTTTCCATGTAGAGGAAATGAAACTACTGTATGCTACAACTCTCCTGTAAATGCTGCTAAATGCTTCTAGTGCCACCTTGCTAATAAACAATACTGTGCCATTCAAAATCTTCACCAGCATCCTCCCTTAAAAACTTGGTTATTCTCATCTCCTGAATCTTCTCCACCCCATCTGTGCTAATTTTCCAGCCCCAGCCCAATGTTTTATGAAGTTATAATGAAAAGATATTAAAATTAATAAAATTCCTTTACACAGGCTGATTTATTTTAAAACCAGGATGACTTCTGTAGAGCTGAAATGTAGGTATGCACAGTAAATTCTGCCTTTCTTGCAGGGGTGGAGGTCGTGTGAAAGAGAATATTTTGTTTTGTTATAAAAGATTAAGATGTAAGTGGGAAGAAATACATCATTTCGGAATATCAACAGGGTAACTAGATTGCAAAAACAGGACTAAGTAAAATATTCCTGGGTAGCTATTCTATTACTAATGAAACTCCTGAAATTGGTAGTGAGTGATGAAAGAGTACCAGTGATACTGTCCCCAGAACTACAGAATGCACCCACCAATACAGCAAACAGCCCTAAACAACATAGATTCCAATTACATATATTTCAACAATATAAAAATAAAATCATGCAGTTTCCAAATAACGCTCTACGAAAATTGAGATGTGTCTTTATATATAAAACAAAGTAATCAAAATTCAGTAATGACTTTACAGTCCTTCTGAGTCCCATGATCTCCCACTCTGTTATCGCTCACAGGCTTTCCTTTTTGCTGGTAGATTTTTTTAGTGGGAAGCTTCTGAACTTCCATAGGTGATTCTTTCTAGGAAAATCCAGAAACTGTTCTTTTAATTTTGGGGGCCTAAATCCATAGTCAAATTAAAGCAGAATAGGAAGCAATGTTAAAAACATCAGATAAAGGAAGGCAATCAGTCAGTGTGTGCCTTCTGAGTATCTTCCATATGCATAGCATTGTAGTTGGCTATAAAGGTGGTAGCTGAGTGGTAGCAGAAATGGTAATTGTGGTTAGAACTTAATAAATGTGATGAATAAATGAATGAATGTTGAGTGCTAGAAAGAAACAGTGAGGAAAATTTCAAAAGAAATAGTTTAGATACAGTAAATATTAAGTTTGATGATCTGGAACAGAGTTTTTTTTTGTGGTAAGTGGTTAGGTAACATGAAAAAAGTTAATGTGCGGAGTTCACAAGTGTTTTGAAGAAAGTGAACACTTCCATCTTTTTTCTCTTTTCCATGTCAGTAACCTACCTGCATTGCTTTTCAACTGAGACCACTACTGTATCCCAGTTCTTTCAGATGCTGCCTCTTCTATTGCCAGCAGTTACATCAGAGAAGTTTTACAACTAAGCAGTCAAAACAGTCTCTAGCTCCTCCAGCTCCACTCCCACTTTTCTTTTAGTCATGCTGAGCCCTGATAAATTCGAAAAGTCTTTGGGGCTGGGAATTTACCAACTGTGATTTTCTTTCACAAAGGGTGGTTATTCTGTGATTATTTGAGGTTCCCTGCCCCATTGCCACTGACCCATGTGACTCTCCCCAGTCACACATATACCACTTCTTAAAGTGCAATCTTCTCTACTCCCTATGGTTTATTCCATGACTGTACCTTTTCTGTGATACACGTGGGGCCCTACTCCTGACTGCTATTAAAACTGGGGTTTTGCACAGAACTTTCTTTGGCATAAGCAAAATATAAGGAACACAGATTAGGTTTTTCTCTTAAAACATGCATTTTAGCAGCTGGGCAGGGTGGCTCACGCCTGTAATCCTAGCACCTTGGGAGGCCAAGGTGGGTGGATCATAAGGTCAGGAGTTCAAGACCAGCCTGTCCAAGAGGGTGAAACCCCGTCTCTACTAAAAATACAAAAATTAGCCGGGTGCGGTGGCAAGTGCCTGTAATCCCAGCTACTCAGGAGGCTGAAACAAAAATCACTCGAATGGTCCCAAGAATTATTTCTTCAGAGAGAAGAATATGGAAAATAGCCTCGTGAACAGTCGTTTCGTCTTGATCTTAAAAATCTCTAAGAATACTGAAAATAGCCTCGTGAACAGTCATTTTGCCTTGATTTAAAAAATCTCCAATCTGGGAGTGTAAATTAGTTCAACCATTGTGGAAGACAGTGTGGCGATTCCTCAAGGACCTAGAAATAGAAATTCCATTTGACCCAGCAATCCCATTACTGGGTATATATCCAAAGGATTATAAATCAATCTACTATAAGGACACATGCACACGAATGTTCATTGCAGCACAGTTTACAACAGCAAAGACCTGGAACCAACCCAAATGCCCATCGATGATAGACTGGACAGCGAAAATGTGGCACATATACACCATGGAATATTATGCAGCCATCAAAAACGATGAGTTTGCATCCTTTGTAGGGACATGGATGAACCTGGAAGCCAT
>PVKV010029129.1:0-24045 GCA_004027835.1 Alouatta palliata | reverse complement strand
AAGCAATTCTCCTGCCTCAGCCTCCCGAGTAGCTGGGACTACAGGCACGTGCCACCATGCCCAGCTAATTTTTGTATTTTTTAGTAGAGACGGGGTTTCACCATGTTGACCAGGATGGTCTCGATCTCTTGACCTCGTGATCCACCCGCCTCAGCCTCCCAAAGTGCTGGGATTACAGGCGTGAGCCACCGCGCCCGGCGGGGAATCTACCTTCCTATTCCCCCTGCAAGCATGGAGACTGGCCTGGGCAAAGGGGAAGAGGCACCATAGGGACTCCAATCTACATAGACTGACAAGGCGGAGTTTTAGCAAACAGAGCTGGGCGTGCAGCGGACTCCGCCACTGACTACCTGGATGGTTCTGAGCTCTTGCAAACTCTAACCCTGTTCACCTGTGCCCCCGGGAATCCTGGTTTATCTGGCAGGACCCCCACAGTGTCTCCAGTGTGTTGGGTCCCACAGGCTCCACTTTCCCCATGACCAGGTGTTTTTTTTTTTTTTTTTTTTTTGAGACAGGATCTCACTCTGTCACCCAGGCTGCAGTGCAGTGGTGGAATGATAGCTTACTGCAACCTTGACCTCCTGGGCTCAAGGGATCCTCCTGCCTCTCAGCCTTCTGAGCAGCTGGAACTACAGGTTTGCACCACCACACCCACCTAATTAAAAAGTTCCAGACCAGCCTAGCCAATATGGTGAAACCCCGTCTCTACTAAAAAAAATACAAAAATTAGCCGGGTGTGGTGGTGCACACCTGTAGCCCCAGCTACCTGGGAGGCTGAGACAGGAGAATTTCTTGAACCCGGGAGGCAGAGATTGCAGTGAGGTGAGATCAAGCCACTGCACTCCTGCCTGGGTGACAGAGCAAGACTGTCTAAAAAAAAAATTATTTTTTGGTTGAGTCGGGGTCTCCCTATGTTTCCCAGGCTGGTCTTACACTTCTAGGCTCAAGGGATCCTCCCACTTCAGCCTCTCAAAGCACTGGAATTACAGGCGTGAGCCACTGTGCTTGTCTTACTTTTGATGCCAGCGGCCAGGCTCCTTATTATAAACCCCAATGGGACCCTACCTGGGGAATGAAACCCACACCTTGCAACCTACTCCTGCCTTACCTGGTGACACTCCCTCCCTCTGACAGTGCCTATAGCTTCCTCAGCCTTCCAGATATTTCCTGAGCCTCCTCCCATCTTGCCCACTTCCTGGGCTCTCTCTCACTTGCCCAAAGCCCAAGCTGGAGAAGATGCTTTCTACATTCTTTGAATATCCCCTCCCGCCTTTTCCTGCTAGCACAGAACATTCCCCCAGCTTCTCTGGCTCACAGAGGATGGAAAGTGACGCTCCCTTCCACCTAGACCTGGCATGAGCTCCTCCAGGAGGCAGAGGACAGAGATTCAGGCTCCCATCTCCTGAGACATTGTTTTTTTTTTTTTGAGATGGAATCTAGCTCTGCTGCCCAGGCTATAATGCAATGGCTTGATCTTGACTCATTGCAACCTCTGCCTCCCAGTTTCAAGTGATTCTCCTGCCTCAGCCTCCCGAGTAGCTGGGATTACAGGTGTGGGCCGCCATGCCCAGCTAATTTTTTTGTATTTTTAGTAGAGACGGGATTTCACTGTGTTAGCCAGGATGGTCTCGATCTCCTAACCTGTGATCCGCCTGCCTCGGCCTCCCAAAGTGCTGGGATTACAGGCATGAGCCACTATGCCCAGCGAAATGCTTTTTTTTTTTTTGAGATAGTCTTGCTCTGTGGCCCAGGCTGGAGTGTGGTGGCATGATCTCGGCTCACTGAAACCTCCACCTCCCAGGTTCAAGCCATTCTCGTGCCTCAGCCTTCTGAGTAGCTGGGACTACAGGTGCGCGCCACCATGCCTGGCTAATTTTTGTATTTTTAGTAGAAACGGGGTTTTACCATGTTGGCCAGGCTGGTCTCAAACTCCTGGCCTCAAGCGATCCTCCTGCCTCGGCCTCCCAAAACGATGGGATTTTAGGGTTGAGCCACTTCGCCTGGCTGGGCCCCCAGGACTTTTGGGGATTCCTGACACTCCATGGGGCCCCTGGGGTGTGAGCAGTTAGTGATCTCAGCTACTTCGGTGGGATCAGCTCCACCTCCAGCCAGCTGGCCCAAGCAGGGAGCATGGGAGGGAAGCTGGAGGCTCTCACCGGCCCCAGGAGAGGCTGGGCTGAAGACCCCCTCGATGGTCTCGCAGGCACTGCCGTCACCACCACACACTCGGCACTTGTCCTCCCTCAGGTCAGAGCCCAGGACTCGGTCACAGCCCACGTGCTGCGTGGAAAGGGTGTCAGCGAGGCAACCCCCCCAACCCACCCCTGCTCCCCATCTCCTCTCCCACTCCCTGGGCGTCCCCTGCACCTTGCATTCGCCGCTGACGCAAATGTCCACCGTGTCTGGACGGCAGGGCGTCCCATCCACCACAGCTGCCGCCCTCTCCGTGTAGAAGTTGAAGCCTTCCGCTAGGCATGTGAGCGAGCAGGCCTTCACGCCCCCTGGGGGGCACAGCCCCGTCACACCATGGGCCAGGCCACCCCGGGACTCCCTGCTCACTTCCTGGGGGAGTGCGGCCAAATAGGACAGACCCCAGACCCAAGAGGATAGGCAGCTTGGGCAGAGGGACTGGGGGCTCACAGCGTCCAGTCGAGGCCCCATGGTACTGTATCCTGGCTACTCTGGCTCCCTGGGTGGGGACAGGGCTCATGCAGACCCTGGGAGGCTGCATGCTTTCACCTGCTTCCAGACACTCCCATGGCTGCCCTTCACGGCCCCACGACCTTCAGAAACCCCTACTCACCTCCCCGGTACGTTTTCCACGTGTAGAATTTCCCACGAAAAGGGATGCTGTCAAATTCAGAACACTGCATTTCTCTGAAGTCCTGGGAGCCAGGGGGACAGTCCTGGGGGCAGGAGAGGAGAGATGGAGGGAGGCCAGGTTTGGGGGCTTGGAGTAAGAGCAGAAAAGGGGTTGTCAGAGAAGAATGGGCTGGGCTGGAGGAGGGAGGCTGGAGGTAGGGAGGCCAGGGAGGAGGCTGTGATGGTCTGGGTGAGACTAGACCTGGAAGGTGGCCTGGGCTGGGCATGGAGATGCATCTGGGATAGGACTGGATGGATCCCTCATTTGGGGTTTGGAGGTGAGCTGGGCAGGAACACCTGGGTTTCTGGTTCCAGACTCTGGAGACTTTTTTTTTTTTTTTTGAGACAGAATCTCACTCACTGGAGTACAGTGGTGCCATCTCAGATCACTGCAACCTCCATCTCCCGGGTTCAAGCAATTCTCCTGCCTCAGCCTCCCAAGTAGCTGGGATTACAGGTGTTCACCACCATGCCCGGCTAATTTTTGTATTTTCAGTACAGATAGTGTTTCACCATGTTCGCCAGGCTAGTCTTGAACTCCTGACCTTGGCTGATCTGCCCGTTTCAGCCTCCCAAAGTGCTGTGATTACAGGCATGAGCCACCACGTCTGGCCATATGGAGTCATTCTTGGGAGAGGAGGTCTAGAACGGATCAGGGTTTATAGAAGGTGCTAACATGTGGATTCCCTGAAAACCCCCAGATGGTGGGGCTGAAAAATCCAAAGCTCTCACTGCCCTCTGAAACATTCCCCCGCTCCCCCCACCACCAGGAAAACTCTTGCAGCTCACTGGTGGTCCCAGGTCAGCTGAGGGCACAAGCAGAGGCTAGACACCTGCCACTAGATTTGGTGAGAGGAAGCTTCAGCTACAGCTTTGGGGGATGACAGAGGGCAGGGGTGGGACTCTTTGGGGGAAGCTGAGCTGTAAAGAGAGGGGACAGACTGGTTGGTAGGGGGTTGTGAGGGCCAAGCAATGATTTCAAGGTGTGAGCTCCTCTCCTGAGTCTAAAAGTAGGAGGAAGAGAGAGAGAGCTGCAAGGAGCCAGATTGAGGAAGAGGGTTTCAGGAGGGGAAGGTGATGGGGGTCGGGGAGAGGGCTGCAGGTTCCTTAGGAGGTGGCAGGCGCCCGGATGAAGCACTCTGATCTCTCTCTCTTTCTCTCTCTCTCTTTTTTCCCCACACTTAATTGTTTTAATTGGTGTACTCTCTCTTTTTTTTTTTGAGATGGAGTTTGGAGCATTCTGATTGCTCTCTCTCTTTTTGAGATGGCATTTGGCTCTGTCACCCAGGCTGGAGTGTAGTGGTGTGATCCCGGCTCACTGCAACCTCCGATTCCCAGGTTCAAGTGATTCTCCTGCCTCAGCCTCCCAAGTAGCTGGGATTACAGGCATGTGCCACCATGCTTGGCTAATTTTTGTATTTTTAGTAGAGATGGAGTTTCACCATGTTGGCCAGGCTGGTCTTGAACTCCTAACTTCAGGTGACCTGCCTGCCTCAGCCTCCCAAAGTGCTGGGATTACAGGCATAAGCCACCGCACCTGGTCTCTGATAGCTCTTTTTAATGCTTCCTCCCCCGACCCCCCAAGGGATTCGGGATAACTCACATCCGTGTTGCAGGAGCGGTGCCGCCTTCTCTCACCCAGACAGTACTTGCCCCCGATGGTTGGTCTGGAAGGGGAGGTGGGACAGGAGAGAGATGAGGCAAGGGGAGATGGGGGCGGGGGTCGCGCAGCCCTCCTGGGTGGGGGTCCCTAGGGCTAACCTGGGGCTGTCGCAGTGACGGCTGGAAGAGGACACGCCGCCGCCGCAGGTTCGGCTGCAGTCGCCCCACGGAGTCCATGGTCCCCAGGCTCCGTCCACGCCCTCCGGGCGCGACCCGAAGGGGACACAAACCCGCTTGTAGCACCACTGGGTGGGGGGAGACAGGGAGGAGTGAGTCCAGCCCGAGGACACTCGCGGGCCGCGTGCACGGTTCCCTCCTCCAAGCCCCAGCAGAGAGCTTTCAGCCCCTACAGGATGGGACGGAAAGAGGATGGGCAAAGGCGGGGTCTGAAGATGGGGACAGGGTCAGGTTAGGTAGGAGAGTGGTCTGGGAGACAGACACGGTACAAGCGAGAGGCGTGGCCTGAGCGTAGGGTGCAGAACCGGGAGGGGAGAGGTGTAGACAGGACCAGGATGAGCGTGGAGACGAGGTGGGGCGTGGCTTCAGTCCAGGGGCGGGGCCTACAGACAGTAGGCGTGGCCAGAGCCTAGGACAGCACAGGGGACGGGTGTGGCCAAGACGGGAGGGAGCAAACGGTAGGCGTGGCCAGAGCCAAGGGGAGCAAAATGGTGGACGCGGCCAGCACTGGAAGGAGCAAGTAGTAGGCAGGGCCACAGGTAGGGGGTGGAGAATAGATGGTAGGTGTGGCTAATGCGGGAGGGAGTAAACAATAGGCCGAAGGACACAGGTTGGTGGGCGTGGCCAACGCGAGAGGTGGGTCGGGGGCGCGGCTCAGCTGGGTGCCCTGTCTGGCGCTCACCCCCTTGTCGATGGTGTGCGTTTGGCACAGCGTGCCCTCGGCGGCTGGGATGCTGTTGGTGATGCACCGGTTGCTCTTGCTCAGACACCACAGCTCACTGCAGACCTCCTGCGGGCCGAGGCGCCCGCTCAGGCTCGCCCCCCTCCCTTCCTCCCTGGGGCAGCCCGCCCGGCTTGGGAGGACCAAGATGTCCTGCTCACAGCCGGCCCCGGAGCAGAGAGCTGCGTGCTCCCTTCCTGGCTCACAGTGGGTCTTCGTGCATCCCCTTGCGGGGCATGGTCTGTGACTTATCCTCTGCCAATAAGCTGCATTTATGGAACACCTTATGCATGCCACGTACCCTTTAGGCAGTACTACCCCATTTTACTGGGAGAAAACCAAGATTCAGACAGGTAAGGTCACGTGCTAGAGGTCACAGAGCTACAAAGGGAGTAGCCTGGAGTTTAACCCCGATCTTTAATTCAGAGTCTGTGCTCTAATGAACTTTGCAATTCAGATCCTGGTGCCTTCTGAGTTTCTGGAAGGAAACTTGGGACCTGCTGAGGAATGAACAGGAGGGATGTGGGGTTCTTCTTTTGGATGGGCAAAGTAGCTTAGAGGAAAGCGGTGGTTCTGAGAAACCAGGCCTGGATGGTGAGTAGGCCAAAGGCCTCATCTCTAGTTTTTTCCAGCTGTTGGTTCTCTTTGTTTCCCCCATCTAAACTGGAGAAACCCCCCAACACTTTCAAGCTGTGGGGAGAGGTGGGAGTTTGGGAGGGGACAATGCCAAGTTGGGTCTGTGTGGGACAGTCTGCTCTTTCACTAGGTGAAAAATCAGCCCCACCCTCTTCCCATCTGAATCCTGCATGGGCTGGGCCAGTCCCAGGGACTACTCTGACTCTTAAAGTCCAGATTAATATCCCTGGAGGAGCCCCACTGTGTTCAGGTGAAGCAAAAATCTTTGACCCTCTTGGCCCACATGCTAAGAAAGCTCCCAGGGTCTTTCCTCTAAGAAGTAGGTCATCTTTCTGTAATAATCAAGTGTAACTTCCCTCTTTGAACCCATTTCTTGTAAGCTTTCCAGATGTGGGACTGGATCAATCAATGTCCATTGCAAAGGACCCTTCCTAGGTCAGCCCCTGAGAGATAGCTGTACATACGTGAGAAGTTAGAAGAGTTGTCCTCAAACACATTCTCCCTCAAAGGTCCTCTAGAGTCTCTGCCTTCTGCCTCATAGAGGACAGTTCTCTGGAAAAAACTTATCTAAAAACCCAGCCTGTGTCCTCCTGGCCATGTCTAAAAATATAACATCAGTCCAGTAGTAATCCCACTTCTGACACCTCTTAAAGAGACTGATTTCAGTCCTGCTTTTGGCCTCCTCTCCACAAGGAGGCACTGTGGTATATTTGAGTTGTGCAGAGACCTCAATCCTGCTACTGACTTGCAACATCACATCTCTGGGCCTCAGTTTACTCATCTACAAGATAGGCAGCCTAATGCCTGCCTTGCCTATATAAACGGCTATGAGGCATGTGCAGGGTAGGTATGAAAGGGCTTGCACCAATGCCGTTATGGGGTAACAATGACCACCACTATCTATGGATCAGGCGCTAGGCTGAACACTTTATATATGTTAACCAGTTCACATGTAGTAAATAAATGTAGTAAATAAATCCCCCTTTGCCAAGAGGGCCTGAAAGATGTACCTTCAAAACTAAAAGGCTCAATTCAACATATAGCCATTGCCAGCCCAAGCTTGATATTTTGACAGCTCCTTCCCTCCCCTGCCCATTTGTGAAATTTGGAGTCATGAGAGACCAGGATTTAAATCCCAGCTCTGCCATGGCCTTGAATTGTGGCTTGGGATGAGTCAACCTCCCTCTGCTATGCTCAGTCCCTTCCTCTGTAAGCTGGGGGATAATACGATTGTCAGGAGTTTAGATGACGACACACAGCACATACTTAGCACATAGTGAGAGCTCAGTAAATGTCAGCTACCACCATCATTGTTAGGATACCTGGGTCACAGCAGATGTTCAGGGGTAGCATCGAATTCTTTAGGAATTCCTTAGAGGGTGCTGTAGTTTCCAGCTAAGTTAGCGTGGGGCTGGGGGTGGGGGGGTCAAGGGTGGAATGTCAATGAAATAGAAATTGTTCTAGAGTTTTGTCACTGTCTTGCAGTAGAATGAAAGGAGGGCAATTTGGCAGCTGCTTGCCCTCTGCTTTGCATTAACATGGCATCTGATCCTTTGAGTTGTGAGGGTGTGAAGAACTGGGGCTGGGTCTGGGCCCGTAGGGGTGAGACTGTGGGGAGCTGAGAGATGCATTTAGGGAATTGAGACAGGTGGGCAGAGGAGGAGCAGACCCCAGCTGAACTCTGGTGGCTGAAGCGTGAAGCTAGCAGGTTTTCAGCTTCCTAGGGGGGAGCTAGGAGTAGACCCCCCTACACCCAACTTCCTTCTCTATGCACAAATGGGGCTTTAGGAGTCTAAATCTCAGAGTAGAGTGGGGAGAGGTCAGGAGGCTCAGAGCTCCCCCAGCCAAGAAGTGGGGCCAGGAGAGCTTGTGAACCAGTCAGTGGGCAACGTGGGGAATGAAGACAGGGAGGCCCTGGAAGGTTCTGTCTAGTTCTTTGCCAAGTAGGGAAGACAGCTCACCCCAGGGAAATGATTTCCATCAGGACTAGATGTTTAGTTAAAAACTGCCTCGAGAGAGGTCTTGAGACTTTGATCCTGCTGTAGCCCACAGGGAGTCTAATGCGCCAGACAGGAGGTGGCCCCCCCAGCCTAGCCCTCAAATCAGGGGTCTGGAGAAGCAGGTGATCCCATTTTTGTTCCCAAGCACTGTCTGATTCTTTGGGATATTCTGCACACTCCATGCACCTCTGTCTTTCCAGATCCTCACGGGAGTTCACCTCACCCCCCTTCCCAGCTCTCCCACCCCTCCACTTCCCAGGTGGGTGCCCTGGTGGAGTTCCCTCCCCCACCCCCAGCGGCCCCCTCCCCTCCCAGGAAGGAAAGCAGGAAGGCTCTCTCTACCCCGTATTTACACTGACGCGATTTGACTCCATGCTGAAAGCGGCATTGCTCATCCGCATCGTAGGCCTGGCCTGGCGCCACTGTCGGGTACACAAAGTCCTGTCTTGGGGGCCGGTTGTTCAGACAGAGACCCAGGCCCGAGCTGCCTCGAGAGAAAAGCAACTGTGATGCTAGGTGGCCGCAAGTCAAGAGCTCAGGAGCCCCAGCAGGATGGGGGTCCCGGGGAGGAGCCATGATTTCTATCATCCCCCAAGTCCCCCCCTCCCTGGCCCACTGTGAGCGTGACCCGCTCTGAGGGACACGCAGGTGCATCCTCACTCTAGAAAGCTGGTGATGTAGTCACGGCTGCAGGATGACCACACGAATGGGTTGGTCTTCATGGTAATGTGGGCAGCCATGAGCTTGGCCGGGTCCTGACCACGGGCCCCGCAGCTGTTTCCCACACCGTCATGGTTCATGCCGAATCTGGGGAAAGGGGTGTCGGCTCTGCCGGGCGCCGAGGGACCCGCCCAGCTCCTCCCGTCCTCCCGCTCCTGTGTCCCCTGGCCTCACGTGTGCCCAATCTCGTGGGCAATGGTGAACGCCGTGGCCAGGCCAATGTCCTCATTGACGCTGCAGCTTCTCTCACGCTCACACATTCCACCCACGGGGGCCAGGCCTGGGAAGACGGGCACGTGGGGATGGGGCTGGGGGCTCAGGACAGTGCTGGCTGGCCCCATCAACCTGCCAGGTCTCACCCTAGCCCATTGCCTTCACAGGCGCCTGAAACCTACGGGGCTCAGGTACCTAGTGTGCCACAGGGTTTGTTCTTGTAGATGCAGATGTCATAGCTGTGAAAGGAGAGGGGGGCAGTGAGGAGTCTGGGCTGTCTCTCTGAGCCCTGCTGATGCCACCATGCTCAGCTCTGGGGGTTGAGCTCTGCCTGGGAAGCGCCATCTGCCTCTCACCTGAAGCTGCATACAGGAGTGACTAACTGACCAAATCAATGAATGAATAAATCAATGAATGAGTGAGTGGGAGAAGGAGCGAATGATGACATTGGTGCCGAAACAGCCCCAAACCTCCCTTACCTATTCTCAAGCAGCCCCTCCCCAACCCTGGCTCCCTCAGGGGTGGCCCAGGCTTCCCTGTTCCTCCCAACCCCCAGCAGAAGTCATCTCTGTTTGGACTCTTAACAGTTCCTGGACCTCCTGTTTTCTCAGCCCCAGTCCTGGACCTCTCCTCTCCCCTCACCGTGTGATGAGCACTGCTGTGTCATGGTTAGCCACACCGTTCTCCGGAATGGCATTGCCATGGCCGCTGTGGTTCACGATGGATTTCTGCCACTTGCAGAAGCTGTCCAGGGACTTCCCGGCGTGGTGAGTGATCTCCAGAGTGGGCTGGGATGGACAGAGGGAAGTGTGTGGGCACCCACCACCCGGAGGACGGCAGGACGTGCTGGTGTGAAGGGGAAGCGGAAGGGAAAGAAAAGAGAAAGGGAAGGGGAAAGGGAAGGGGAAGGGGAGGGGGCCGCCCCGCACCTGGTCCTCCGTGAGCAGGATGAGGCGAGTCACGAGGATGTTAATGGTGTTTCCCAGACTCGAGTCCTGGAAAAGTTTGGCAACCTGACCTCCAAGAAACAAGAGAGACCGAGTCTTAAGAGAAGCCCAGGGTAGAAAATGAAAAGCAAAAACAATGATAACAGCTTGCTTTAATCAGGCACCTACCGTGTGCTGGGTCTCAGGCTCAACATGCTAGTAGGTTTTTTTTGTTGTTGTTGTTGTTAGACATGAGGGCTTGCTATGTTGCTCAGGCTGGTCTCGAACTCCTGACCTCAAGTGACCCTCTTGCCTGGCCTCCCATAGGGCTGGGATTACAGGTGTGAGCCACCACACCTGACCATGCATCAGTCTTTTCATGAATAGGTACTTTTTATTTTTTTTGAAATGGAGTCTTACTCTGTTGCCCAGGCTGGAGTGCAGTGGCACAATCTTAGCCCACTGAAACCTCTGCCTCCCAGGTTCAAGCGATTTCACTGCTTCAACCTCCCAAGTAGTTGGGACTCCAGGTGCGCCACTATACCTGCCTAATTTTTTTCTTTTTGAGACAGAGTTTTGCTTTTGTTGCCCACGCTGGAGTGCAATGGTGCAATCTTGGCTCACTGCAACCTCTGCTTCCCAGGTTCAAGCGATTCTCCTGCCTCAGCCTCCCGAGTAGCTAGGATTACAGGCAACCACCACCGCACCTGGCTAATTCTTTTGTATTTTTAGTAGAGATGGGGTTACACCATGTTAGCCAGGCTGGTCTCAAACTCCTGACCTCAGGTGATCCACCCACCTTGGCCTCCCTTACAGGCGTGACCCATCACACCTGACCATGGCCGTCTAATTTTTGTATTTTTAGTAGAGACGGGGTTTCACCATGTTGGCCAGGCTGGTCTCGAACTCCTGACCTCAAGTGATCCTCCTGGCTTGGCCTGCCACAGTGCTGGGGTTACAGGTGTGAGTCACTGTGCCTGGCCATGTATCTTTTCATGAATAGGTGCTATCCCCAAGTTACAGACGAGGAGACATGTAAAGAGAGGTTAGGACACAGCTTGTAGGTGTCAGAAGTAAGACTCAAGTCTGGATTGCTTACCAGCACATTTCTTTCAGACTCCTCCAAGTTCAGCTTATCTATTTGTGCAAGAATGCTGCATGCATACAGATGTGGGCCTGTGTGTACTGCTAACCTCTTTTTTTTTTTTTTTTTAAAGACAGGGTTTCCCCATGTTGGTCAGGCTGGTCTTGAACTCCCGACCTCAGGTGATCTGCCCGCCTTGGCCTCCAAAGTGCTTGGATTACAGGCGTGAGCCACCACGCCTGGCCTCACTGCTAACCTTAATGGGTACCTGCAAGCTGTGATTTATGTATTTATTTATTTTGAGACGAAGTTTTGCTCGTCACCCAGGCTGGAGTGCAATGGCTCACTGCAACCTCCGCCTGCCGGGTTCAAGTGTGATTCAACCCCTGCTTACCCCCCTGACTGCCTCAATTGCCTTTGCCCAGAGGCGACCTGAGGGATGTACATGTCTGGCTTCATTCCACACCTGTCTGAAGGTACCAATTTGCCCATCACCACAGGAAGATAAAACTGGGGGCAGGAGGCTCTGGAGACAGTGGTCAGAGGAAAGGAGGAAGCAGCTCCAGGGATGAGTGGGCACAGAAGACAGAGGCCAGGCTGTGCAGGGATCCTGGAGCCCTGGGCAGTAATTTCGCTGTCTGGAAATCCCCAGGAAATTTTTTTTTTTTGAGACAGTTTCACTCTGTTGCCCCAGCTGGAGTGTGGAGTGCAGTGACACAATCTTGGCTCACTGCAACCTCCACCTCCTGGGTTTGAGGGATTCTCCTAGCTCAGCCTCCCAAGTAGCTGGGACTACAGGTGCTCGCCACCATGCCCAGCTAATTTTTGTATTTTTAGCAGAGACGGGGTTTCACCATGTTGGCCAGGCTGGTCTCGAACTCCTGACCTCAGTGATCCACCCGTCTTGGCCTCTCAAAAGTCCGGGGATTACAGGCATGAGCCACTATGCCCAGCTGGAAACCCCCAGGAAATTTGGAAAGCCCTAGGGAGAGAGGCCAGGCTCAGGAACAACAGAGTGCCATCAGTGATGGCGTTACACAACATTTCGGACCCGCTGCCTGTCTGCTAAACTTTTTGTTTTCCCTTTTGCTTCAGTGAAACAAGAGCACCATTCATCAAGCCCTTACTATAAGCCAAGTACCCTACCTAGCTTCCCTCCCACCAACCTTTACTCTCTCTCATAGCAACCATTATAATGCCATTTGATAGAGGGGTAAGCTGAGGCTTAGAGAGGTCAAGAGATCTAGGATGGAAACTGACTACATTTCAATGTGGGTCTGGGATGTCAACCTGTTGGAATTTATATGTAGGTGCTTGTGGAAGAATGCTGCATGCATACAGATGTGTGCCTATGTGTGTACTGCTAACCTCAGTGAGTACCTGCCAGCTGTTTTCATTCATTTATTCATTCTGAGATGGAGCGTCACTCTTGTTGCCCAGGCTGCAGTGGTGCGATCTTGGCTCACAGCAACCTCCACCTCCCGGGTCCAAGTGCTTCTCCTGCCTCAGCCTTCCAAGTAGGTGGGATTACAGGTGCCCACCACCATGCTCAGCTAATTTTTACATTTTTAGTAGAGATGAGGGTTCACCATGTTTGCCAGGCTGGTCTCTAACTCCTGACCTCAGGTGATCCACCCACCTTAGCCTCCCAAAGTGCTGGGATTACAGGCGTGAGCCACTGTGCCCGGCCTGCTGTGATTTTTTAATTTATTTATGAATGAATGAATGACAGAGATCAACCATAACTCACTGCAGCCTCAAACTCCTGGGCTCAAGTGATCCTCCTCCCTCAGCTTCCCGAGCAGCTGGGACTACAGGTGTATGCCACCATGCTCTACTAATTTTTAAATTTTGTGTAGAGATAGGGTTTCACTGTGTGTCCCAGACTGGTATGTGTTTCTTTTTTAATTTTTTTGAGACGGAGTCTCACTTTGTTGCCCAGGCTAGAGTGCAGTGGCGTGATCTCAGCTCATTGCAACCTCCACCTCCTGGGTTCAAGCAATTCTCCCGCCTCAGCCTCCTGAGTAGCTAGGATTACAGGATGTATCTGCCACCATGCCTGGCCAATTTTTTGTACTTCTTAGTAGAGACAGGTTTTCACCATGTTAGCCAGGCTGGTCTCAAACTCCTGACTGCAGGTGATGCACCCACCTCGGCCTCCCAATGTGCTGGGATTACAGGCGTGAGCCACTGCGCCTGGCCTGTGTTTATTTTTACACACAGCAAACACTTATATGTCACCTACCGCATGCCAAGCACTGTTCTACGTACTTTATCAACACTCTGGATCTACCTTAGCTTTATAAAGTAGGTACCACAATCATGCCCATTTTACAGATAGGTAAGGCAAGGCAGAGAGGTGAAGGAACTTGCTCAAAGGCAGACAGTTAAAAGGTGGCAGAGCGGAAATGTAAACCCAGGCAGGTTACCTCTGCCCCAGGGTACCCCTCTGCGTCTAGTCGCTGTGCTATGCCCTTCCTCCTTGTTCACTGTCATGCGTAACCTTCCTCTCTCACCTTGCCCCCACGTCAGGGATTAGGGGTGGGATGGTGGCCGCCACCCCCTTGCCTAACATCTGGAGGCTGGCTCCAGGTCCTCAGGGCTGCAGGCCCAGGGAGGGGAAGGCACTTACAATGTTCATGATGGCCAGCACATACTGCTCCACATCCCGGCGCCCGTGATAGGCCACCATCATCTTGTCAGCCACCACCAGGGTCTCCACGTAGCGCTCTCGGCTGACTGATCGCTTCAGGCCTGGCTGGCCACGCTCTGTTTCATTCCCCAGCGGCCTGGCAGGTGGCGGCTTCAAGGTCCGCAGCCACCACGGCCGCCCTTTCCATGGTTTCTCATCTGGGGGACCCAGTAGAGCAGTTAAGCCCTGTCCTGCTGGTGGGACCCAGAGCTGCCTGACCACTGTCTTGTCCAACCTCTATCTGGCGCCCCCTCTACCCAACAGTCTGGACAATTTCTGGTCATTCTGCTGCCTTCTCTTATCGTCCAGCTACCTATTTGATGATCTGTCTGCTCAAATGATCTCCTCGTCTTGGCCTCCCAAAATGCTCGGATTACAGGCGTGAGCCACTATGACTGCCCCTCACTTTCTATATGTATATTTTGAGACAGGATCTTGCTCCTTTGCCCATGCTGGAGTGCAGTGGTGTGATCATGGCTCATTGCAGCCTCAACCTCCCTGGCTCACGTGATCCTCCTGCCTCAGCCTCCCAAGTAGCTGGGACCATAGGAGTGTACCACCACACGTGGCTAACCAGTGGGCTGCCAAACACTGCATCTTTTTTATTTTTTACTTTTGAGAGGGAGTCTCACTCTGTCACCCAGGCTGGAGTGCAGTGGTGCGATCTTCGCTCACTGCAACCTCCGCCTCCCAGGTTCAAGTGATTCTTCTGCCTCAGCCTCCCGAGTAGCTGGGATTACAGGCATATGCCACTATGCCCGGCTAACTTCTGTATTTTTAGTTGAGACAGGGTTTCACCATGTGGGCCAGGCTGGTCTCAGACTCCTGACCTCAAGTGAGCCACCCATCTCAGCCTCCCAAAGTGCTGGGATTACACGTGTGAGCCACTGTGCCCGGCCACCTCATTGTGTTTCTATAGGGCATCTTGGCAGTACCATGTCTATTTTTTTGCCAACGTCCTACTACTGCCTGAGAATATTGTAGTATACCGTAATGTCACTGTCCCACTGCCAAATTGTGGAGTTGAATCACAGCCTGACTTCTCCCATTGTTGGCTGTACAGCTACCCAGCTGTTCCACTGCCTGTATGCCAAGCTGTTCAGCCACCAGCCTGTCCCACTGCCCAGATGTCCAGAGAACACTGGCATGACTGTCCCACAGCTAAGCTGGTTGGCTGAACCACTGTCCCATGATGAACAGCATGATTGTACAGTCCACTGACAATTCCACTGCCTGAATGGAAGGGTGTGAACTAGCCTGTTTTGCAGTCTGAACTGTTGCTTGGACGTTGCACTGTCCTTCTAGCTGAGCAACTCTCCAATCAACGCACTGCCCAGTTAAATTAGTTAGTTCTAACTACAATGCGCTGCAGTTAGAACAATCATGCTGCCTGACGCTGCAACCAGACGGTCTCATGGACCACCCAGCTGTGATGATGTGTTATCCACATTTTCTGTTTGTGCAACCACTGTGGCTGTTTGTGTACCTCAACATCCTACTCATGGACTCTGAGTGTAATTTAATTCAGTATCACACTATTCTGCTTTTCCATCTAACATTCATCTGATTTTTTTTTTGAAATGAAGTCTTGCTCTGTTGCCCAGAGTGGGGTGCAATGGTGTAATCTCCGCTCACTGCATCCTGGGTTCAAGTGATTCTCCTGCCTCAGCCTCCCAAGTAGCTGGAACTACAGGTGTGTGCCACCACGCCTGGCTAACATTTCTGTATTTTTCGTAAAGACGGGTTTTCGCCATGTTGGCCAGGCTGATGTCAATCTCCTGACCTCAAGTGATCTACCCGTCTCGGCCTCCCAAAATGCTGGGATAACAGGCATTAGCCACTGTGCCTGGCCTTGACTCTCCATATGTATCCTTTGAAACAGGATCTTGCTCCTTTGCCCACGCTGGAGTGCAGTGGTGTGATCATGGCTCATTCCAGCCTCAACCTCCCTGGCTCACGTGATCCTCCTGCCTCAGCATCCCAAGTAGCTGAGACTACAGGAGTACACCACCACACCTGGCTAATTTTTTAAATTTTTTGTTGAGATGGTATCTCACTACATTGCCCATGCTGTTCTCAAACTCCTGGGCTCAAGTGATCCTCCTGCCTCAGTCTCTCAAAGTGCTAGGATTACAGGTGTGAGCCACCATGCCTGGCCTGACCTGGTTTCCTAGCAGTACAACTGTGCTGGTAAATATTTTGTTGGTATGTAGCTTTCCTACTCTCTCATTTCCTAAATGCCTGATTGTACAACCATCCTTCTACCAGTCTGATTGTAAATCTGGCCTTTGGCTGTATAACTGCTGGAGTATCTGATACAACCACCACACTAACTGTCCGATCAGACGATAATCCTAGAGAAAGAATGGTTGTATACCTGAACACCTGTCTGGCTGTCTTACTCACTGCTGGGCCAGCTCACTATAGCAGGGATAGATTATTCCATTGCTCCACTGCTTTGCTGTCTGAGGATACGTCTCTGCTGTCTTGGATGGAACTCCCTAATTTTTTTTTTTTTTTTTTTGAGATGGAGTCTTGCTCTGTCACCCAGGCCGGAGTGCAATGGCGTGATCCCAGCTCACCGCAACCTCTGCCTCTGGGGTTCAAGCAGTTCTCCAGCCTCAGCCTCCCGAGTAGCTGGGATTACAGACACCCACCACCATGCTTGGATAATTTTTGTATTTTTAGTAGAGACGGGTTTCACCATGTTGGCCAAGCTGGTTTTGAACTCCTGACCTCAAGTGATCTTCCTGCATTGGCCTCCCCAAGTGCTGGGATTACAGGCATGAGCCACTGCGCTCGGCCGGAACTCCCTAATTTTATCACCATGTCCCCTTCTCAGCAGTTCCAATCTTCCCCTCACAAAGCTGCCTGCTGACTTTCTGGACAAAAAGACATTGCTGCCTCAAAGGAAAGATACTGTGTAGCCAGTCCCTCTACCCATCCCCAGGAAGACCGATGTACCTCTCACTCCACAGGCTGTGTCCAGGTGGGGGTGACGCAGAGAGGAGCGCTTGTACACCACATGTGGTCCACCTTCCTCCGGGCCCCGAGAACCCTTGGGCCCACCTTGCAGTGGCTCAATCAGGTACTCTTCCTCGTCTGCCACAATCAGGCCATGCTGGGTTTTGGGGAGTGGGACAGAAAGCTCTCAGAATCAGGTTCTGAAGCTTAGGACCCCTGGGACCTTCTCTCTGTCTTTATGATTTCATCCTTATCAGGTTTATTTCGCTATTTCTTTCTTTCTTTTTTTTGGCATAGGTAATTAGTATCCATGCTATTTCTTTTTATTTTTTTCTTCTTTTTTTGGAGACAAGGTCTCACTGTGTTATCCAGGCTGGAGTGCAGTGGTGCAATCATAGCTCACTGCAGCCTCAACCTCCTGGATTCGAGTGATTCTCTTGCCTCAACCCGAGGAGCTGGGACTGTAGGAGTATACCAATATATTTGGCTAATTTTTAAATTTATTTTTTCATAGAGATGGGGTTCTACTATATTGCTCAGGCTGGTCTCAAATTCCTGGCCTCAAGTCATCCTCCTGCCTCGGCCTCCCAAAGTGCTAAGATTATAAGCATGAGCCACCATGCTCAGCCTCTAATTTCTTTTTAGTTTTTAATTATATATATGTGCTTTATTTATATATATGTGTATACATATACATATGCGCACATACATATATTTATAAATGCATAAATATATAGACGCTTAGCTCATTTTCAGCCTTACCAAAAGCTATGCATTTTCCTCTAAGTACTGCTTTAACTGCACCCCAAGTACTGATTCACTCAAAATACTTTAAAAATGTCCCACTATCATTCCTTCTCTGCCCTCTATGTAAAAGTGTTTTTCTTAACTTCTAAACTTGTGGGCATTTCTCCCCCGCTTTCCAGAATCCTCAGCTCACCAGGCCTCCACAGGTGCTGATGGCCACATGGGAGCTGCTGGCCTGGCTCTGCAGGTGACCAGCGTAGAGGCAGTGGGGTCGTGCGGCCCTCTGCCAGGCCAGGCCCTCCCGTGTCCAGTACTCCACGGAGACATGCCCTGCCAGTAGACGGGAGCTGCGGGTCAGGTTCAGCAGGAAGTGGGTGCTGGGTGCGGCCACCTTGTAGAAGAGGCGGGACTCGGCTGTGGCCCCTGTGCCCCGGCGCTGCCTCCGGGGAGGAGGTGGAGAGAAGGCCAGTAGTGCCCCGTTGTGGTCCACACGGGTGGGGAAGGCGATCTCATAGCTCTCCAGACTGGACAGGAACTCATCTGTGGGTGAGGGTCAGAGGCCTGGGTAGGCCCTGGTTTTACTGGACCCCTGTGTCCTGGCTGTTAGGCTGCTGGAGCAAGTGATGCTGGCCTCACTGATCCCCGAAATCCAGGGAGTTGGCTGCAAGGCTCCCGCCTGTTGACCCCAGGGCCTTCCCCCACTAACCCCCATGCCAGCCCTCAATATCTCTTTCTGTTGGAGCCCAACTGGTCTCAAATTTTAGCTCCCTCCCCACCGCCACCACCAGACTTCCCCTACCTTGAGACCGGAAGGCGTGCGTGACCTCGAACGTGAGGCCCAGCCCCAGGGCGAGGGCCCAGCGGAGGATCTGGCAGGCGGGAGCCATAGAGGCCACGTGTCCACATGTCTCTCCCCAGCCCCGGCTGCCGGCAGCCCCCACAGTGCCGTCTCCCCTGTTCACAGCCTGCGCAGCATCACCGGGCTCCTGGGAGGGGGGAGCCAGGTAAGGGGGCGCCTGGTCCCGCTGTCCAGCACAATCAATGCCAAGGCCAACCATGGCCAAAGCTTTCGACCTGACTCTGAAGATTCTGAATACATTTTCTCACTCAGTCACTCCCCTTTCCCCTCTTCCAATCCTTCCTACACTCCTATGAGAGGACAGGCAGGGACTGGGACGCTGGGGAGTACCTCCTATGTGCCAGCTACTTGCACCAGTCACCTAGGATGGAGTGCAGTGGTGTGATCGTAGCTCACTGCAGCCTCCACATCCTGGGTTCAAACAATCCTCCTGTCTCAGCCTCCCAAGTAGCTGAGATTGCAGGTGTATGCTACCACACCTGGCTAATTTTTTTTTTTTTTAGACGCAGTCTGGCTCTGTCGCCCAGGCTGGAGTGCAAAGGTGCAATCTTGGCTTACCACAACCTCCGCCTCCCTGGTTCAAGTGATTCTTCTGCCTCAGCCTCCCCAGTAGCTAGGACTACAGGCGTGTGACACCACGCCTGGCTTTTTTTTTCTGGTGTTTGTAGTAGAGATGGGGTTTCACTGTGTTAGGCCAGGATGGTTTTGATCTCCTGACTTCGTGAGCCACCCACCTCAGCCTCCCAAAGTGCTGGGATTACAGGCGTGAGCTACCGCGCCCAACCTAATGTTTTTGTTTTATTGGAGAGATGGGGGTCTCACTTTGTTGCCCAGGCTGATCTTGAACTCCTGGCCTCAAGCAATCCTTCCACCTTGGCCTCCCAAAGGACTGGGATTACAGGCATGAGTTATTGCACCCAGCCCACCATTGCATTTCATTTCAAAGTAACCGAGGTCAAAGTCATCACACTTTTTTGAGATGGGAGTCTCACTGTTCCCAGGCTGGACGGTAATGGTGCGATCTTGGCTCACTGCAACCTCTGCCTCCCAGGTTCAAGCAATTCTCCTGCTTCAGCCTCCTGAGTAGCTGGGACTACAAGCATGTGCCAATACACATGGCTAATTTTTTATATTTTTAGTAGAGACGGGGTTTCACCATGTTGGCCAGGCTGGTCTCGAACTCCTAACTTCGCATAACGCTCTTTTTATAGATGAGGAAATAGACTCAGGAGTGATAGAATTTGCCCTGGGTCACACTGCTACAAAGTGGTGGAGCCTGGGTTCATTCACTGGTGGAGGATGGATGGGGGCATGACAGGCATGCTAAGGATAGCAACCCCTACTTGCCCTAGCCCTGTGGGGTTCAGTCTCTTAAGAGTGACAGATGACAGTCAGGTAAATGGAGAAGAGTTCAGGTGGTGACATGTTCTGTAGAAGGTATCAATGGGAGATTGGGAAGCAGAGGTGCAAAGCATGAGATTAGTGGTGTGAAGAGATGGGAGGGTGCACCAGGAGTGGAAACAGGAAGGTCAAAGGCTTGAAGGTGGGGTAGAGCCTGGCATGGACCCAGGCAGGGTGGGTGCAGGAGAGGAAGGGGAGGCTGGCACTTGAAGGCTTGGGTGGCCAGTGTGAGTTTTCAAGCCAGCTTAAAGCTAAGGCTAGTACTCCAGTCCTGCAACCTCTCATATTCTCACCCACGCACCCAGTCAGTCCCAGACCCTGTCTGTGGAGTCTCTGAAATGGGTAGCATGGTCCAACCCACCCACCCTAGGCCTCTCCTCTGCCCTGTGTTTCCTTCCCTCTTCTCTTCTCGGATTCTTTTCAAGGCTCCAGGCCAGCCCACCCTGCAGGTCTCAGTCTCTCCAGCATCTGCCCCAGGCCAGCCTGCCGCAGACACCCGAAGCGGGCCACCACCCTGTGCCAAACCCCTCTTCCCCCACCCTCCTGTCTCCGCCCTCCTCCTCCTCTGTGCAAAATCCCTCAATCACACAGTCTTGTTTTCTTTGCAGCCCAGCCAAGTCTGAGAGTCCAAGTCTGAGAGTCAATCCCCAAACAGGGCAGTGCAGCCCCAAGGGAGGGAGGGAGCCAGGTTTTTGCCAAGTTGCTGATGGACCGAGAAGCCCGCATTCCCCACTTCTGCTTGGAACCCTCCAGTGACGGGAAGCTCACTCACAGATACTGTGACCCTATTGCACACTTTAGCTGGGCTAATGTCCATTCCTTTTGCTGTTGTTCTCTCTTGTTTTTTGTTTGAGAGGGAGTCTCCCTCTGTCACTCAGGCTGGAGTGCAGTGGCATGATCTCATCTCACTGCAACCTCCACCTCCCAGGTTCAAGTGATTCTCCTGCCTCAGCCTCCCGAGTAGCTGGGACTACAGGCGTGCGCCACCACGCCCAGCTAATTTTTGTAGTTTTAGTAGAGATGGGGTTTCACTATGTTGGCCAGGCTGGTCTCGAACTCCTGACCTCATGATCCACCTGCTTCTGTCTCCCAAAGTGCTGGGATTACAGGCATGAGCCACTGCGCCTGGCCTTTTTTTTTTTTTTACCTTTTGGGGGCTTCAGTTGGTGGAGCAGTGCTGGGCTCCTGTACGGATCCTTCCCTCGCCTGCTCCCTGCACCTGGGCCTCTCTGGGCCTTGGTTTCTTCTTCTTTGGAGCCTGGGCAGGGAGGGGTCAAAGAGGAGCCGGGCTGATCTTCAGCACTGACCTCAGTCTGTAGCTCAGGGATCACTGAGGAAATTCTGACCCTCTCTCTGCCCCTGAAGAACTTCCCTTAAACTTTTTCTTTCTTGTGTTACTAATGAACCCCTCCAACAAGACCCACCTCCTCTCCCTCTCCATCTCTTCTTGCTTCTCCCTTATTCCTTCTTTGGAGGTGTCAACCAACTCCCAAATCAAGGCCCTTCCTGATTGGGAACCTCTGATGCCCCCTTCCTGCCCTAACCACCCCTGAAAGGTAGCAACATATTCCAAGTGAAGCAGGGACCTCCCCTTCTCCATTGGCTCCCTCCCTCCTCTCCCGTTCTGGCTTTGCCAGGCCTGGTGCCCCCTCCTCCTCCTTCGGGGGCTCTCTCTGGTCTTGTCTAGAGTGTCTTTGGGTCTGTCCTGGTCCCCCTAATACCCCCAGTCCTCATCACTGTCCTCTGAAGTGAGGCACTCCTCCCAAAACCCTCACACCCCCTTCTGTGCTTCGGACTCAGGTAGCGGGTGAGGGACAAGGCTTGGGACATTGTGGAAGGACCTAGCATAGGGGGTGGGGGCAGGGGACTCACCTGTGCACAATGCATGGGGTTGGGGGAAGAGGGGGTCTGCAGAAGGCTCAAAGGTGTCTGAGCTGGGGCCCTGCTCACAAGGTGCTGGAGAGGTGTGACAGCCCAGGGCACCGGGTGGTGGGGGGACATGAACAAGGCAGTGTGTCTGGGGCATAGGATGAAGCTTGAAAGGGGCTCGGGGACAGAGATGGTGGTGGGCAACGGGATGTCAGAGAGGGATCTGCACTGCGGCGTGTGTGTGTGACTGTGTGTATTAAATGCATGTGCATTACAGCATGTATGTGAGTGTGTGGCCCTGTGTGTGAGCATGTGACTGCAGGTATGACTCACATGTGACTGCATGTGAGCATGTGTGACCCTGTGTGTGAACGTGTGAGTGCATGTGGATTACAGCATGTGTGTGACCCTGTGTGTGACTGCATGTGTTACAGCATGAGTGTGACCCTGTGAGCGTGACTGCTTGTGGATTACAGCATGAGTGTGTGACCCTGTGTGTGTCTGTGAGCAAGTAACTGCATGTAGATTATAGCATGAGTGTGACCCTGTGTGTGACCCTGTGAGCATGTGACTAAATGTGGATTACAGCATGTGTGAGACCCTGTGTGTGACTGCATGTGTATTACAGCATGTGTGACCATGTGTGACTGTGAACATGTGACTACATGTGTATTATGCCGTGTGTGTGTGACCGTGTGTGACTGCATGTGGATTATAGCATGTGAGTGTGTGACTCCGTGTGTGTGTGTACCCAGGCCTGGCCATTCCTCCAGCCCCTCCTCCCTGAAGGCAGGGGGGAGGTGGCCAGCGTGGGGGAGGGTGCCAGGCCTGGAGGAGGAAATGCCTCCGGGAAATGGAAATGGCTTAGAAACAGAGGATCCGTCCGATCCTATCCCGGGGATCCTGGAGGGACCCTCAGCTCTACACCCAGACCTCTCCGGCCAGGCTGGGGGGACAAGGCCGACGGCAAGTCCCCCGTAGAGGCCAAGGCCGCGTCTGCCCAGGCAGAGGCCCCAGCCTGCCGGCTGCCGGCCTCCTCCCGCTGCACATCTGGCCGGGCCAGCAGGAGGCAGCCCCTGCCCGGAGAGCAGACAAAGGCCCAGCTGGGGCCTGCGGGAGGAGGGGGCCGGCGCCCGGGCTGGTCCCCCACAACCGGCCGCTAATTAAAGGCCCTGAGCCCGACCGCTGGAGACACCCTGAGACAGATGGCAGTGGCCTCAGTGACCAACTCAGGGGAAGTGGGCGGCGCCACTCCCACACCCAGACACACAAACACACACTGGCAGCGACACACACACACACACCCCGCGCAGCCAGAGACCGGCGCTGGGGCACTGCAGACCCACAAAAGATGCCAGGACGCCTCCCCTAAAGATACACATGCCGACAGGCTCAGTGCAAACTCACAAACACATGAAGACACAACCACACACTCCCAGACATGTGTAAACACGTAACACTCATTTACACACGCACACAAGGGACAAGCCAGAGAAACACACGGACACACAAATACACACCCAGGGCCTACACACACACAGAAACACATACACACAGACAACCCAAGGAGACAGCCACACAGGCCTCTACTCGGACACATGCACACTCATTTGCACGCTCACACCAGACCAGAGACAAACTCGCAAGTCCTAGACACGGACCCAGACACCCCCCATGCACCAGACACACGCAGGCATTTACACACACATCACAGAGACAAACGCACAGATGCTTGGGGACAAACACACAAACCCAGACACACACACTCACCTCCAGATCTGCGTGCACACATCAAACCTCTATGCGCACACACTGAACATACACACAGGCAGACACACAACAGAGACGCATCCCCAGACACTGACACACACATGGAATGAACAACCACTTTGCCCCTACGTGGACGGCCACACACACACACACACACACACCCCAAACCAACCCACGGCCACCCCGGGCGCGATCAGTGGCGCGTGCACTTGGGGACCTCCAGCACCGACCCGAGTCGCACAGCAGGACGCCCTCCCCCATCCAAGGCACCAGATCCCCGCGGCCTCACCGCCGGATGAGGACACACAAAATCCCACTGAGTCACGCACCCCCGGGCCCCCCGCCCGCCCCGCTACCTGCGCCGCGCCCGGGGCCTCCGCGCCGTGGCCGCCGCCGTCTCGCCGCCCCGCGCGCGCAGGAAGGGAGGGAGCGAGCGAGCGAGCGCGGCGGCGTGGCCGGGGGAGGGGGCGCGGGGAAGGCACTTCCTGAGCCGCCTGCCAGGGTTATAAAAAAAACCCCCAAACCGCGCGCGGCCAGAAACCCCGCCCGCCAGCCGCCGCCCGGCCTGGGCCGCTGGCTGGACCCCAGCCAGGGACCCGGGAACTCGGGCTGCCCCGCCCGGACCAGCGCCCCTGCTGCCCCGGAGAGGGCTGGGGAATCGCAGGGGGCGGGGAGGGGACGAAGCGGGGGAAATCGAGTGGGGGCGGGAGAATGGGCGAGGGAGGGGAGAAATAATCAGGTG
>PVKV010029128.1:0-24045 GCA_004027835.1 Alouatta palliata | reverse complement strand
TATACTCAGGTGTGCAGCTGCCGCTCACCAGCGTATACTCAGGTGTGTAGCTGCCGCTCACCAGTGTGTACTCAGGTGTGTAACTGCCGCTCACCAGTGTGTACTCAGGTGTGTAACTGCCGCTCACCAGTGTGTACTCAGGTGTGTAGCTGCCGCTCACCAGAGTGTATATTCAGGTGTGTAGCTGCTGTTCATCCGAGTGTATTCTCAGGTGTGTAACTGCCGCTCACCAGTGTGTACTCAGGTGTGTAGCTGCCGCTCACCAGAGTGTATATTCAGGTGTGTAGCTGCTGTTCATCCGAGTGTATTCTCAGGTGTATAGCTGCTGCTCACCAGTGTGTACTCAGGTGTGTAACTGCTGCTCACCAGAGTGTATACTCAGGTGTGTAACTGCTGTTCACCAGTGTATACTCAGGTGTGTAGCTGCTGCTCACCAGTGTGTACTCAGGTGTGTAACTGCTGCTCACCAGAGTGTATACTCAGGTGTGTAACTGCTGCTCACCAGAGTGTATACTCAGGTGTGTAACTGCTGCTCACCAGTGTGTATATTCAGGTGTGTAGCTGCTGCTCACCAGAGTGTATATTCAGGGAGGGCAACTTGATGTGTCCTCACCAGCTGCAATCCTCAAGCTTGACCCAAATAAATTATGTAGACTAGTTTTGCCTCAGTTTCTTCCTTTTAGGTTGGCAAGACTCATCTTAAAACATCCCACTCTAGATTTTTTTGTGTATGTAGCAGGGACAGGGTCTGGCTCTGTTGCCCAGGCCTGAGTACAGTGGCTCAGTCACAGCTCACTGCATGTCAAACTCCTGGGCTCACGTGATCCTCCCGCCTCAACCTCCTGAGCAGCTGGGACTACGTGCATGTGCTCCTATGCCCAGCTAATTTGATCTTTTGTAGAGATGGGGCCTCACTATGCTGACCAAGCTGGTCTCTAACTCCACTCAAGCAATCCACCTGTATTGGCCTCCCAAAGTGCTGCTGCGATTATAGGCATGAACCACCATGCCTGATCCACCCTAAGTCTTAGATTGCTTTCTTCTGAATGTGTTCCCATACAAAGTTCCTGGCTAGCACTGAGTCCTGGAGGGGTCCCCATGGTGAGGAATGGCTCCTTTGGGGAAAGCACCCAATCCCCAGAGAGGAGACATCAGTGGGCGATGACCTCTGGACAGAGTAGCCTCTTTGAAGCCCCTCCCTGGGCAAGTGGGTCCCAGTTGCAGGTGCCAGGAGCCTTGGGGGCTGCAGCTGCCATATTCCCCAGACATGCACATTCCTGGGACTGTTGGCTCTGTCCTGAAAGTACCTCTAGAGTTCAACCAGGTTGGGCCAGGTCTTTCACCCTGGGTTCCTGCAACAGCCTCCCCACTACCTGCCTCTGCTCTCAGGCCCTCTCGTGGCTCCTACCACCCCTGAGTGAAAAAACACAGTACAGGATACAAACCAAAAATAAAATTCTAAGCCCTAAAAACAACCAAACAGACCCCTTCTCTTGGTCAAGGAGATTTCAAAGCAACCTGAAAAGCTAGTTCAGACCACGATGGGAAGTGGGGCAGGGTCAGAGACACCGCACTATACTCTCTTACAGCCCTTCCCATTGGAGTCCAGGCACAGCTGATCAGCATTAACATCAAAACAGAGATCTGAAGACCGACAAAACAATAGCTATCAGATACCAAACTCCAGCCTGACTCTAGCATATGGCAGGCCCTCAAAGAAATCAAAATATGTTACTTCAGAATATATTTCTTTGACATATTTCGAAATGGCCCTACAAAACTATCTTTTGTGGGGGAAACTTACAGTCTGAGAATCCTCTTCCCTTTCCAGGTCTTTTTCTGATCCTGAAAAGATTTGCTGAGACTCTAGCATATTTTAAAGGTCTGAATAGGAAGTATTTGTCTGAGGGTAGTGGCTCATGCCTGTAATCCCAACACTTTGGGAGGCCAAGTCAAGTAGATCACCTGAGGTCAGGAGTTCAAGACCAGCCCCGCCATCATGGTGAAACCCCGTCTCTAACAAAAAACACAAAAATTAGCTAGGCGTGGCAGTGGGTGCCTGTAGTCCCAGCTACTTGGGAAGTTGATGCTCAAGAATCACTTGAACCCAGGAGGCGGGGGCTGCAGTGAGCAAAGATCGCGCCACTACGCTCCAGTCTAGGCAGGAGAGAGACTCTGACTCAAAAAAAAGAAAAGAAAAGAAAACCTTTTCCATCTATTGCCTCTGAGGGCGGCCACCTATAAGACTTCACTACGTAACAAAAACCCCTGACCTTAACCCAGACACTTTCTATTGACTCTAGGTCTTTAGATAAGAACTCTTTACACTTTCTATTGACTCCAGGTCTTTAGATAATAACTCTTTCAACCAATTGCCAATCACAAAATCTTAGACTCCACCTGTGGCCGATAAGCCTAGCCCACTACTTCGAGTTGTTGCACCCTTCTGGATCAAACCAATGTATACCTTACAGGAGCTTCTGAGGGGAGGGGATGAGGTGGGGACAACCTGTACAAACAGCTGGCGGGCCACAGCCCAGTGTGCAGCCTGAGCGCCCGAGGAGGGAGGAGCACCATGCAGGAGGCAGCCTCATCCCCCAGGGCTGTGCACATAGACCAGAGGGTCCAGGAAGGGTGACAGGAGGGACAGGGTCAAAGGTCAGCTGGTGGGCAAGGTGCCGGCAAGGGGCAGGTGGATGGATCTTGAGTTCTGAGGCTAGGGCTGGACTCACCATCTTTTGCCAGACTGGCCAGGCCCCCCTTGGCCTTTGGCCGGCTGTTTTCCAGTTCAATCTCAATTGCATCTTGGTAACTGGAGATTTCACCTGAAGTCATAAGTTAAAAGCAAAAAGTCAGCACAAAATCAACTTTCCCAACAAAACAGAAGCATTGTATGGGAAGATCGATTGGTTACCTTCAACCTCCTCCAGTTTTTTTGACAGGACTTGTTCAAGCTGAAAGGGAACAGGGCGAGAGGTTTAGTGAAGGGAGACCCTGGGACACAGCACAGGCTCCGGGGTGCCCCAGGGGCCCCACAGACCACAGGCCACTGGAACTTAGGGGTACACAGTGGTGGAGGCGGAGCTGTGGGCCTGTGTCCCCCATGGGGAGAGGTGCCACTTCCCAGAGTCTGTGCAAGGTATGTCCTGGAGCCTCCTCTGGCTGCTCACAGCACTGATGAGCAGCTATGAGGCTTTGGGATGGCACCAGCTCTGCTACCACCCTAGTTGGGGTATACAACTTCCCTCCCAAGCTAGGCCTGACCCTGCTCCAAGAGACGCAAGGCCTGACAAGCCCAGCACAGCCCGATGGCAAGGCCAGCACTACCTGCTTCATCCGAAGCTTCCTCTGGCCAGCTGTGTACGAAGGGGGGTCGCACTCTTCCTCCAAGTCAATTTTCATGAATTCATCAATGGTCAGCTGACTGGTGGGGGTGTCTTCAAATTCCGTGAGCCTAAAATGGAGCCGGACATGTGAAATGGAGCTGGTGGCCCTGAAAACAGCCATTTAATACAGCTTCCAGCTGGGCAAAGCTCACACCTGTGACTGTAGCTTTGGGAGCCCAAGGTGGATGGACTGCCTGAGTTCAGGACTTTGACCCAGCCTAGGCAACATAGTGAGACTCCATCTCTACCAAAAAAAAAAAAAAATTAGCCAGGTGGTGCATACCTATAGTCCCAGCTACTTGGAAGGCTGAGATCAGGGAGGATCGCTTGAGCCCAGGAAGTTGAGGCTGTAATGAGCTGTGATGGTGCCACCGCCCTCCAGCCTGGGCAGCAAGCAAGACCCTATCTCAAAAAATATATAAAAAATAAAATAAAAGGCCAGGTGCAGTGGCTCATGCCTGTAATACCAACACTTTGGGAGGCCGAGACGGTAGGATCACCTAAGGTCAGAAGTTCAAGATCAGCCTGGCCAACATGGTAAAACTCCGTCTCTATTAAAAATACAGAAATTAGCTGGGTGTGGTGGTGGGAGCCCATAATCTCAGGTACTTGGGAGGCTGAGGCAGGAGAATCGCTTCAACCCAGGAGGCAGGTTGCAGTAAGCCGAGATGGAGCCATTGCACTCCAGCCTGGACAGCAAGAGCAAAACTCCGTCTCAAAAACAGTAAAAATCAAAAACAAGCAAAAATAAAAACTGCGCTTGCCAGACGGTTCCTCTGCGGGGCCTGGCGCTCAGAGCTTGCTCCTCGCCGCCCAAGTCCTTTCTGGTGGCTTCTCCATCCCCACCCGATCCTGCCGGACCTCTAGTCCCAGGAGGAATGCCCACAGGCACCCTCATCACTTCCACAGAGAGATCCCCGATCCTAGGCGGAAGACTCAGAAGGCTTGAAGAGAGGAGGCTGGGCCAGAACCGTCACGCCTGGCAGCCAGGCAGGAAGGGGCCCTGCCTGCCGGTGACCCAGGGGGCTCAATTCTTACTAATGCCTCTACACGTTACATCATCTCCAAAATGTTTAATCAAAGGCTTTTCACAGAATCAAAGGTCAGATATTTAAGGGGAAATATTTCCCAGGTGCTTTTGGAAACGGCCACAAGACATGATCTCAGCTGAAAAACCACAGCTGCATGTTTGAGATTTGCGACAAAGATCTTGGCAGTTACAGGTCGCAGCAACTCCGCTGTCACACTGACCTCGTCAAAGTCTATGAAACAGGGCTGCAGGCGAGCTGAGGAACCCAGCAACCACCACACAGCAAAGCAGGACTGCGAGCCCCCGCCCACACCAGCCCGGCCTGCCGTGCCGCTCATTTACATGGACGCAGGGACTCTTACGGAACTCCGGCTTTTCACTCACACACGGGTGACCTGGGCTCTCAAAGTCCAGGACGGGCCGCATCAAAAAGGAGACGGACCAGCTTCTGACATCAAAGACAGCCTCCGGTCTGATTGTGACTCACGGCAACTTGACACATCACCCTCCACCACAATTCAGAAACACAGCAATCAGAAGGAGGGGGTACCTCCACGGGACAGGGCCAGCCCCAGGACTAGCAGGGAACTCTCTGGAGGGAGGCGAGGCAGCATGTCCAAGCCCGGTGGGACCGGGGCCAGGGTGGGGACAGCAGGTCCCGGGAGGCACTGCCTGCTCCAGTAAGAGGCCGGAGCTGGACCGACGAAGCGTCTGCGTGGTCCCCGTGCCGTGAATGAGAGCCCCTACCTCTTCCGCAGTGTGGACTCACACACTTTGACCACGCTGATGACCTCTTTCACCGTCCTCCTGAAGTCATGCATTCTGGCCGCAACGAGGAGTGCTAGGAAGCAATGAGACGGGCCTCATGAAACACCACCCTAGGAACCAAGGAGGCAGCGCCTCCGTGGACAATGTGCAGATCCTGGTCAGGGAGACAACCTGGAAAGGTGTGTGTGCCCGGACAGTGAGACTCTCACCAGGCGTGGCTACTCCAGGCCAAGGCCCTCTCTACCTTACTGTGGGTGGCGACTGCATCCACTCCATTTACAAACACAACGAAAATTAAAATGAAGCTTTCTGAGAACTTCGTGTAATCTCTCAAAGCAAACAAACTAAGATGACTTGTGCAGGAAACACAGGTTGTGACGGGAGCTGGGGGATCTGAGGATGCAGAGCCAGGCTGGGCGGGAAGGGGGCGAGGCCACCGCTGGCAGCTGACACAGGTTCACCAAGGCCATAGCAGCCCCAGAACCTCCAGTGCAAATGTGGAGACCATGTGTGCAGATGGAACTGATTCTCAGGCAGAATTCTGCTGTTAGTAGAGTGCAGGGATGCTGGCACCAGGCCTGCTGGGAAGAGTGGACTCTGGGCACGAGGGTGGGGGCCTTGGAGGAGAGCGAGGGCCCAGCTGAGGGTTGGGGTAGTTGACCAGGCCACGGCCACATCCACACACCAGCACCAAGGGCAAAGTGAGAGTTTGAGTGACAGCTGCAACCTGGGGGCCCACAGAGGTCCAACTAGAACAACCGCCCAGCTGGGGCCGGGGGTCAGCCTGACAGCCCTACAGAACCCTCACAAGCAGCAACCTGGTGTCTCAAGAGAGAGGCCACACCACTATCCGCATCAGGAGCTGGGCCCCCCAAGACCATGGACAGGGATGGCCATGCAGCCGCTCCCCAGAAGCAGGCAACCTTATCAGGTCAGGGCCCCTCATCCCAGGACATGCAGAGGACAAAAGGGTAGCCAGGAGGTCCTGGAGGGCTGAGGACCCCATGGGCCAGGCCAGTGTCAGCCACGGGAGGCTGGAGGCAGTTGTCAGTGCTCTGCAAACACATGCCCCTGCCCACCAGCGCTCAGGAGTCGGGACAATGTGATGCCAGAACCCAGACCACCATCCCACAGGCAGGCAGGGGCCACTGTACCTGCTCCACAGAGGCCTGAGGGGCGCCGGCCTGTGTGCATCCAGTCCCGCTTCATTCTCTGCAGGAGCCTCAGGGCCGTCATGGACACCTCATGGTTCTTCTCGCCGAATTCCAGCAGGTGCGCAAAACGTGGAATGTACAGGCACGGGTCTGCGGCAGACACAGTGCCTCAGGGCCCGCCTCCAGGTGCCACGGCACGTGCACATGCGGCCCACCCAGCCCAGGGGCAGGGAACCTGCGCGTGTCTTTCCAGGCACACAGCCCCCCCACAGCCCCCTCCCTGGACAAAGCCTCTCTGACCCTCAGCTGGGACAGCCACGGCACTGAACCCAGGAGAGGGCCCGGCCACCTGCCACTGACCGCCTGCTGCAGTCACGCTGGGGCACTAGGCAGCGTGCTCCACGGCATGGCCATCCTGCTCAGGGCACAGAGGGGCTCACACCCAGCAGCCTTCCCTGCAGACCATGCAGACAGTCCCGCTCCTACAGCGGCCCCCGGGACTCTAAAGCAGGACAGGCGTGGCTGGGCACACAAGCCGCCAGGCGGCTGGCATCTGCTGACACTCGTGGGTGAGAGGAGGACCCGCTTCCAGCACTTCTACCAGCATGGCAGTGCCCTGGGGGCTGTGTGTGCACACCAAGGCCTGGTGCTGTGCACCTCTGCCAGCATGGCACAGTGCCGCGGGGGACGTGCCTGGAGCAGGACAGCCCTGGCGCTGTGCAGCCTGGGCCAAGCGACTGCGTGGACCCACGCAGCGCCCCCTACACCCACCACAAGGCCGTGCTGTGAGCACATGGGGCCCTTGCTGTGTCCTACCAGGGCTCAGCGGCTGGTTCATACTCACGGGTGCAGCCCCCTTTCCAGGTGAGCACAGCACAGCACGCAGTGCGCCCACGGCCACACGGCCACCACGGACGGGGTGGACGCGGGGTTAGTCTGGGCAGTCCAGAGCCACAGCTCTTTTCCAACATTTAAAAAATAATTTTTGGGAAATGGGGATCAGTGAGTACGAACACACAGAGGGACGAGCAGGATCTAGTGTTGACACAACAGCATGGCGCCAGGCAACAATCTCTCGTACATTTACAATGAACTAAGCCAGTATAATTGGACTGTCTGTAACACGAAGGATAAATGCTTGAGGTGACAGATGGCCATTGACCCTGATGTGATTGTTACGCACTGCATGCATGCATCGGAACACCTCATGGGCCCCATAAATATACACATCTGCTATACACCCACAACTAAAGATAAAAAGTAATTTTTGGTGATTTGGCTGCTAAAACAGATCTTATTGGGAGAAAAAACAAGATATAATTTAAATTAACATAACTGTTAAGATTTTTAATGATTTCCAATAAGAAACAATCATCGGAGCTAGAAATGTAAAGAATGATAAAAGATATGCTTATAGGCCAGGTGTGGTGGCTCACGCCTGTAATCCCAGCACTTTGAGAGGCTGAGGCTGATAGGTCACCTAAGGTTGGGAGTTCGAGACCAGCCTACCAACATGAAGAAACCCATCTCTACTAAAAATACAAAATGAGCTGGGTGTGGTGGCGCATGCCTGTAATCCCAACTACTTGGGAGGCTGAAGGAGAATCACTTGAACCCAGGAGGTAGAGGTTACAGTGAGACGAGATCGCGCCATTGCACTCCAGCCTGCACAATGAGAGCAAAACTTTGCCTTTAAAAAAAAAAAAAAAACAGATATGCTTATAGACTGGGCAATAGCAAGACAAAACCTATTTAAAAAAAAATTTTTTTTTTAAATTTGGGGCTAGGCATAGTGGCTCACGCCTGTAATCCCAGCACTTTGGGAGGCTAAGGTGGGTGGATCACAAGGTCAGGAGTTCAAGATCAGCCTGGCCAACATGGTGAAACCCCCATCTCTACTAAAAAAATACAAAACAGCCAGGCATGGTGGCAGGCGCCTGTAATCCCAGCTACTAGGGTGGCTAAGGCAGGAGAATCGCTTGAACCCAGGAGGCAGAGGTTGCAATGAGCTGAGATCAAACTATTGCACTCCAGCCTGGTGAGAGTGAGACTCCATCTCTTAAAAAAAAAAAATTTGGTCGGGGCCGGCTGCTATGGCTCACGCCTGTAATCCCAGCACTTTGGCAGACCAAGGTGGCAGATTGCCAGAGATCAAGATCACCCTGGGCAATATGGTGAAACCCCCTCTCTCCTAAAATACAAAAAATGAGCCAGGCATGGTGGCCCTATAGTCCCAGCTTCTCAGGAGGCTGAGGCAGGAGAATCACTTCAACCTGGGAGGCAGAGGTTGCACTGAGCCAAGGTCACACCACTGCACTCCAGCCCGAGTGACAGAGTGAGACTCTGTCTCACACACACAAAAAACTTAGTAGGTGTGAGGCCGGGTGTGGTGGCTCATGCCTATAATCCTAGTATTTTGGAAGGCCAAGGTGGGTGGATCGCCTTAGCTTAGGAGTTCAAGACTATCCTGGGCAACATGGTGAAACCCTGTCTCTATTAAAATACAAAAAAAAAAAAAAAAAAAAAAAGTAGCCAGGTGTGGTGGCGGGCACCTATTAAAAAAAAAAAAAATTTCAAGACAAGCCAGGCAGAGTGGCTCATACCTACATTCTCAGCTACCTGGAAGGCTGAGGCAGGAGGACTGCTTGAGCCCAGGAGTTTGAGGCCACCCTGGGAAACACAGCAAGACCCATCTCTTAAAAATAAATCTGGGGCCGGATGCAATGGCTCACACTGATGAGTCCCAGAACTTTGAGAAGCCAAAGCAGGAGGATCGCTTGAGCCCAGGAGTTTGAGACCAGCCTAAGCAATACAGTGAGACCCCCATCTTTACAAAAAACGAAAAATGTAGCCTAGTGCAATGATGTATACCTGTCGTCTCAGCTACGTGGGAGGCTGAGGAGGGAGGATTTCTTGAGTCGAGGAGGTCGAGGCTGCAGTGAGCCATGACTGTGCCACTGCACTCTAGCCTGGATGACTGAGACCCTGGCTCAAAACAAAAAACAAACAAGACAAAAAATGTTTCTTCAAGACAAACACATCAGTGACTAGGGTGGTGTGGGCGGCAGTGGGCAGTGGCGGCGCTGTGGGCCAACGTGGAGCGGCAGAATGGCACAGGCATGAGCATTTCATGATGGAAAGGGGACAACTGTAAGCAGCCTGGACACAGTGACACAGAGACAATTAAAAGCACCGGAAACAACCTTCAAAACCACAATAATGGGAGACTTCAACATGGTTCTCTCAAATGTGACAGACTGATTAGGAAACGAAGCCTAAGGGAAGACTCAGACACATCACCACAGGCTCAGCCTGACAAGGATGTTCTAAAGCCCATACCCCATGGAGTCATCGTGTTTTCCCAGTGTCTGTGGGACAGCTAGGAAAATGACCAGAACCAGAAACCTTCAATATACTCCAGGTAACAGCACATAGGACATGCCCTTTGACCCCATGTGCAAAAAACTAAAAATGAGCAAAAACAAACAGTCCCCTCACCTCCAAACACTATTGGAAATTAAAGTACAATGCTTCAGGTAACTTTATTAACTTAAGTGCTTTGTATCATTAGGGAAGCAATGAATGGGCCAGGCATGGTGGCCCACGCCCGTAGTCCCAGCACTTTGGGAGGCCGAGGCGAGTGGACCGCCTGAACTCAGGAGTTAGAGACCTGCCTGGGCAACACGGGTGAGATGGGTGAAACCCCATCTCACCAAAAAATGCAAAAATTCAGCCAGGCATGGCAACGTGAGCCTGTCATTCCAGCTACTTGGGAGGCTGAGACAGGAGAATCGCTTGAACCCGGGAGGCCGAGGTTGCCACGCCACTGCACTCCAGCCTGGGCAACAGAGCGAAACTCCATCTGAAAAAAAAAAAAAAATTAAGGAAGCAATGAAAATAATGAACTAAGTCAAACAACAGAAAACTAAAAAATTAACAAAATTATTTAACGTAGGGAAAGAGACTAATAAAAAAAAAAGAAGCAAATAAATTACCACTATCAAGAAAATAACTAAAAAGCCTAACAGCCAATATGGTGCTGACATAAAGACAGACCTACAGACCAGCGGAACAGGACCAGAAATGACATGGACGGGCAGGGGACCTTCAACGAGAGTGACAAGAACGCACGAGGGGGAAAGGCTGGTTCTTCAGTAAGCAGCGCTGGGCAAACTGGATATCCACACGCAAAGGAATAAAGACAGACCTACACCAGCGGAACAGGACCAGAAATGACATGGATGGGCAGGGGACCTTCAACGAGAGTGATAAGAACACACGAGGGGGAAAGGCTGGTTCTTCAGTAAGCAGCGCTGGGCAAACTGGATATCCACATGCAAAGGAATAAAGACACCCTCACGTCACACACAAAAACTAACTCAAAACCCATCAAAGACCCAAATGCAGACTCCACACTACAAAACCCTTAGAAGAAAACATAGGGAAGAACTCTGACACTGGTCTTGGCAGTGATTTCTCAAACATGACACTAAGCAAGGGCAACCAAAGTAAAACCAGACAATGGAAGGCCTCAAACTAAAACATTTCCGCACAGCAAAGAAATCCGTTAACAGAAAAGGTCTCCTACAGAATGGGAGAGAGTACGTGCAAGCCATCTATCTCATAGGGCTATCCTGAAAATACGAAAAACTCCTACAACTCAGGAACAAAACCAATGAGAAAATGGGCAAATCACGCTTTTGTAATCCCAGCTCTTAGAGGCTTAGGCACGAGAATCGCTTGAACCTGGACGGCGGAGGTTGCAGTGACCCCTGACCACTGCACTGCAGCCTGGGCAACAGAGCAAGACTCTGTCTCAAAAAAGAAAAAAAAAAGCGCTTCAATAGACGTTTCTCCAAACATGACATGCAAATGGCCAACAAGCACATAAGAAAATACTCATCATCAGTATTTATCAGGAACATGCAAATCAAAACCACATGACACTACCTCATACCCGTTAGGATGACCATTATCAAAAACAAAGAAGAAAACAACAGGCTGTGCGCGGTGGCTCACACCTGTAATCCCAGCACTATGGGAAGCCTAGGCAGGTAGATTACTTGAGGCCAGAAGTTCAAAACTGGCCAGGCCAATGGCGTCTCACTTTGTCACCCAGGCTGAACCTCCGCCTGGGTGAATGGATGGATCAAGCCATTCTCCCGCCCTGGCCTCCCTAGTAGCTGGGATTACAGGCACCCACCACGCCCAGCTAATTTTTGTATTTGCAGTAGAGATGGGGTTTCACCACGTTGGCCAGGCTGGTCTCGAACTCCTGATCTCAGGTGATCCGCACACGTCAGCCTCCCAAAGTGCTGGAATTACAAGCATGAACCACCACACCCAGCCAACACCATATTGAAAAATCAAAGTGCAAAGGACGGCTTTCCTCTAAGGATGAGAGTTATTAGTCACACACCCCACACCACCACGCAGATTAAGACACTGGCACCTCTGAGGGCTCAGCAGTTCCATCCTGGCACCCCTCTGAGCCAGCCGTCACCCAGGTCTCGCATGTAGCTGTGAGCTATTCCTTCTCACTTCGTTATGGAGCCACCGCAGCCTGCTGATCCTTTCTATTGCTGACGGACAGGTGGACTGTCTCCACTCTGGCCATTTGTATTTCTCCTGGAAACTGCTTATGCCCGTTATCTTTCTCTGCGGAGACAGACGGCTGGGATGGAAACCACAGCAGCCAACCTGTCTTTGCCAGTGAGGTCCCACACTGTGAAATGGCAGCTGTGGCCTCTGTGGGTGTGTCCTCGGCAGGTGCACCTACATACTTTCTCCTGGGATTTTCCGGGCCCTCGTGCACGCTGCAGCTCTCCAAAGGGCTTAGCTGTGCCGAGTCACGCGCCCACCTGCAGCAGACCTCCAGCGGCTCCTCGTTCCACCAGCACTGGCATTACAAGTCTCAAGTTCAGCAGCCTAGGGGCCGGGTGCCCCATTCCCTGGAGAACTGACGACGTGCGCACTTTGGGCCACCGCAGTGTCTGCGCATGTCCTCTGCCGGTTTTTTTAAAAACCTGGGTTGTCAGCCTTTTTCCTTCCTAACTTGTAGTCGCTCATCCATCCTGAAGAGTCCTTTGTTGAAAATACACCAAATATCTTCTGAAGGGGATTCTCCCAGGGAACATTTACTACAACCATAACCACCGCCGAGCCCCAGAGCTCCTGTTCACTGCTCAGCCCAGGACCAGGGCGATGGCTGCGCCCACTGAGCCGAGCTGCCGGCTGCATCCTGCGGGGTTTCCTGTACATGGAAGTTTTCGGTCTGAAGCCTGGGGTCCAGGAGGTTGCACCTCCCAGGTTTAGCCCCCGGCTGCGAGGCCACAGGCCCCACAGGGAGCGAGCCGCCACTGTGACCCACAGGCAGAACACGGAGGCGGGGCGCGCCCCGGGGCAGATCCTGACTGGCCCACCCGCACGCTGTGCGATCTTCAGCACGCGACTAACCTCTCTGGGCCCGTCTTCTTGAGGAAAATGCGGGGAAATAGCAGCGCCTGCCCCTGTAAAGCGCTCAGACCAGGACGGACCGCGCTCTCCGCGAGCGTTTGCTGCTGGCGTCCGCACGAACGAGGAAGCCCACCGACCATACGACGGGCCGCGGCCAGAGACACAGATTCCGAAAGGCAAACGGCCAAAGCCACAGACAAGTAGGTCCACCTGCGTTCCTAAAGGATCGCGACCTGAAGAACCGGCGGGCGCAAGCTCCGGCGCACGGCACCGCGGGGCTGGGGGCGTCGGGCAGCCTGGTCCCCAGCGCGCGAGCAGCCTGCCAGCGGCGGCCTCTACACAGCGCGCGGCGCGCCGTTTGCGGGGCAGAAGCGTTAGCGGCTTCGAGGCGGCGGGGCTTGGGGGCGGGGCCGAGCGGCAGCACCGTCGCGCGAGGCACGGCCCTGACGCAGCGTGACGCGTCGTGACGCAGCCTGACGCACCGGCGCCGCGGCGGGTACGAGCTCGGGCGGGCGGGACGGCGCCCCCTGCGGCCGAGCCTGGCCGGGCTGCGCTAGGCCGGGCTCGGGCAGGGTCGCAGGGGCGGGGGTGTGGCAGGGGCGCGGGTGGCAGTCTTGCGGGTGGGAGCGCCGCCGCTGCCCATGCTGCTGCCCCTGGCCTGCCTGCACGGCCGCGTCGCTCAGTGCCTGACCTCCCTGCTTTTGCTTGCAGAGCCGCTCCCGAGGCCCCGGCGCGGCGCGAGGGCGCGGGGCGCGGCGTCCAGAGGCGCCGAGGCCGCCCCCGCCGCCCCGCCCGCGAAGATGGCGGCGGAGCTCTACACCCCCGCCAGCACGACGGCCGCGGACCTCGCCAACAGCAACGCCGGCGCCACCACGGGCAGGAAGGCCGGGCCGCGCAGCCCGCCCAGCGCCCCCGCGGCCGCGCCCGCGCCCCCGCCGCCCGCGCCGCCCACACTAGGCAACAACCACCCGGAGAGCCCCGGCTGGCGGTGCTGCCGCCCCACGCTGCGCGAGAGGTGAGCCCGCCCCCCGCGGTCCCCGCGCGCACCCGCGCCCCCCGCGCACCCGCGCCTGCGCCCCCAGCCCATGCCTCTGCCTTTGCAGGAACGCGCTCATGTTCAACAACGAGCTCATGGCCGACGTGCACTTCGTCGTGGGGCCCCCGGGGGCGACCAGGACGGTGCCCGCCCACAAGGTGGGTAGCGGCGGCCCCTCTTGGCACATGTGCCCCGCCCGCCTTGTGGGCTGCCTTGCAGCCTGCGGGACAGCCAGGCTCACGGCGGGGCTTTCTCCTCCCAGTACGTCCTGGCTGTTGGCAGCTCAGTCTTCTATGCCATGTTCTACGGGGACCTGGCAGAAGTCAAATCTGAAATTCACATTCCAGATGTGGAGCCTGCAGCCTTTCTGATCCTGTTAAAGTAAGTCCACCCTGTGCTGGGGAACGACGGGTGGGTCCGTTCTAGGCAGCCTCCCGCGGCTTCTGAGGGGTACCCTGCAGGAGCTCACCCACACCCAGCCCCGCAACGGATGCTCAGGAGCCAGCCCCTGACCCAGGCCCTGCCTCGCCTAGGTACATGTATAGTGATGAGATCGATCTGGAAGCTGACACGGTGCTGGCCACGCTGTACGCTGCTAAGAAGTACATTGTCCCAGCATTGGCAAAAGCCTGCGTCAACTTTCTGGAGACAAGTCTGGAAGCCAAGAATGCCTGCGTCCTGCTGTCCCAGAGCCGGCTGTTTGAGGAGCCTGAGCTGACGCAGCGCTGCTGGGAAGTCATTGACGCACAGGCCGAGATGGCCCTGCGGTCCGAAGGCTTCTGCGAGATAGACCGGCAGACGCTGGAGATCATCGTCACTCGGGAGGCCCTCAACACCAAGGAGGCGGTGGTCTTCGAGGCCGTCCTGAACTGGGCCGAGGCAGAGTGCAAGAGGCAAGGGCTGCCAGTCACCCCACGAAACAAGAGGCATGTTTTGGGGCGAGCCCTCTATCTGGTACGAATTCCAACGATGACCCTAGAGGAGTTTGCCAACGGCGCTGCCCAGTCAGACATCCTGACTCTCGAGGAGACCCACAGCATCTTCCTGTGGTACACGGCCACCAACAAGCCCCGCCTGGACTTCCCCCTGACCAAGAGGAAGGGCCTGGCCCCGCAGAGGTGCCACCGATTCCAGTCCTCTGCCTACCGCAGCAACCAGTGGCGGTACCGCGGGCGCTGCGACAGCATCCAGTTTGCAGTGGACAGAAGGGTATTTATTGCGGGGCTGGGCCTGTACGGGTCCAGCTCTGGGAAGGCTGAGTACACTGTGAAGATTGAGCTCAAGCGGCTCGGGGTTGTTCTGGCTCAGAACCTGACCAAGTTCATGTCGGACGGATCCAGTAACACTTTCCCAGTCTGGTTTGAACACCCAGTCCAGGTGGAACAAGACACCTTCTACACAGCCAGTGCCGTCCTGGACGGCAGCGAGCTCAGCTACTTTGGGCAGGAGGGGATGACGGAAGTGCAGTGTGGAAAGGTGGCCTTCCAGTTCCAGTGCTCCTCGGACAGCACCAATGGGACGGGGGTCCAGGGTGGGCAGATCCCTGAGCTTATCTTCTACGCCTGAAGAGCCCAAGGAGGCTGCAGCAGGTCGGAGTGTGAGGAGAGGGAACGGCAGATGCTCACTGCTGCTCGACACCAGGCAAGCCGCACTTCACCTTGTGTCTCTCTGGCATGTAGTCAGCCGAGGCTTGATTCTGGGAAGTAGATGCCTTTCCACACAGCCAGAGCCTGGGGAGTCCTTGTCTTTGGCATGTAGCCAGCTGAACCTTGATTCTCCGAAGTAGTTGCCTCTTCCACACAGCCAGAGCTGAGGGAATTGAGTCTCAGGCATCTCTGGCGTGCTGGGGTGCATGTCTCAGGTGGAGGAAGATTTAGGGCACAAGACAGGCCCCAAGATCCCACGCCACCTGCTTTGAGGGGCTGGATGTTCCTGCCACCGTCGTGGATTCTATGTGGTTCCAAGCTTGAGACCTCCCTTTAAATCTAAAATTGGCAAAGTCACTTAAAATAGTGGACTTGTGTAATAAAGGTTGTCTAAAATAACAACCATGTGTCAGTAATGACTACGGGAGTTGTACAGTGGGTGTTCTCTTTCTCATGCAACAGAACAGCTCCTGCCCATTCCTAGGAGAAAACCTTTCATGCTGAACATGCTATATGGTTAGAAGCAGTGTGTCCCAGCGAAGACCATCCGCCCCCCTGGGTCGCTGGTGCTTGTGGGCCACCATGGGAAACAAAAGGTGCCTGGTTGTATGTCCTAATGCATCATAGCACCTCAGAGTCCCACCCTAGGAATGGGCTGTTGGGGGGAGCATTCTGCAGGGCCCAACGTTCTGGACCCCTGGGGACACAGTGTCACTAGTGGGGACACTACTGGGGGACGGCTTGTTGCAGGCGTGGACTGGGGTGGAGCAGGCTCTCCCACCCCTTGCCTCTGTCCTCCCACTCTGCACACCCTGGTAGGCAGTTGCTTTCTGGAAAACCTGTTTGGCCCCTGAAAGGAGGGACGACTCCCCTTGGCACCCGGGACAGGGCATGGGCCGAGTGTAGAGCCCAGGCCGAGTGTAAAGCCCTGGCCGAGTGCCCCTCTGCCGCTGCAGCTCACGCTGCTCAGTCCCGTTGGTGACCCAGCCCCACCTGCTTCTCTTCCACAAGGACATACACTCCTAGATGCAGACAGATAAAGTTAAGAAAGGGCTCTAAGCAGGCCGTGGAAACCAGTCATCTGCTTGGTAGAGAAAGAAGAGGTGAGTTGGAACCATCAGGTGGTGGGTGCTGTTCTGATCCTTTCCTTCTAGACTTTTCCCCTTGGTCTGATTTTGCATACGTGAACACTGTGGCTGCCTCCAGGGGAGACGGGACTTCACGTGACATGTCGAGAAAGGCATACAAGAGCTCCATAAGCTCACACACACTGGGCACTCAACACAGAACAAAAGGGGCAGAAAAACCACAGAGGGCTGTGGCTGGAAAGCACGTCCAGGAGCTGCCCCACTGTCCCTGTCTGTCCAGGGGCACCCGGTGCCAGGTGTGTTCCTTAAACCCTGTCCCGGCAAGATGCTCCTGGCACACAGCACTTGTCTCCCCGCCTGTCTACACCCTCCTTTGCACCTCACAGGCACTGACAATGGGCCTTCTCGTTTTGCAGCAAAAAACCCCAGGCCAGGTGTGGTAGCTCATGCCTGTAATCCCAGTGCTTTGGGAGGCCAAGACAGGAGGATCGCTTGAGGCCAGGAGTTTGAGGCTACAGTGACCTATGATTGTGATGATTGTGCCACTGCATTCCAGCCTGGACAACAGAGCGAGACTCTGAGCTCCTAGCAGCTTTAAGAGACATTTCTTACCTTGAGGGGTCCTGTACTCGGACAGGACTTCACTCTACTGCTCAAAAGAGATTTGTCATGCTGGTCCCTACAGCAGCCTGCTGGACACCCCGTCTTACCCAGATGCCTACCTATGGCCGGCGCATTGATGCAGAGCTCTCTTGCCAAGAGAAGAAACGTCTTTCCCAGCACGTACACATTCACCTGAGAAGGAGAGATCACAACCAGAAACAGCATTGGTATTTAAGGAGCTGTTCACTTTTTTTCTCTTAAAATGCATCTCTTGTTCAGTCTTGAAAGACTCCGATGGCCTGTGAAGCAGCCACCCCACACCCGCAAACCTGGCTGTCCTCCCTCAGCTGCCGGGGCTCCCAGGGCCCTGCCTTCTTCCTCTAGGCCGCTGCTTTAGAGCCCACTGCCGTCTTGCCAATGATGACATCTGTTTAGAAGAAAACCTGGCTGCAGGGTCCCTCCCAGGGCGTGATCACACTGTGCACCTGCATTTCATTCAGAATCGTGCACCCACAACACAACAACTGTCCTGCTCACACATGCTCCTGCCAGCCATACCGCCAGCCTGGGCTCCGATGGGCCCAGGGGGCCTGGCCTCAGCCCCCTTGCTGGGATTGAGATCTGTGTTCCTCAATGACTCCACCCCCTGCACTGTTCCCACCTCGGGTCCAAATCCACCTGCCATCGCTCTTTTCCTTGTGAGGGCAGCGAAGGTGAGGCCTAGACTGAGAGGGGCAACCCACAGGGCTGGCAGTGATGGAAGTACCATTGCTTGTCCTCAGCAAAACAAGGACTCCAGCCTGTGTGCAGACCCTTTGCAGAGCCCTGCCACAGCAAAACCATGACCTGCTGCTGGCCTCTGCCGGCCCACCTCAAACTCCACACCCCAAACTTGTGTCCCAGGGACACAGGGGTCAATGAGACCTGAACGCTGAGAGTAAGGAATCTCCAAAGGGCCTTTACATGGAAACTCACACTTAAAAAACTATGCATGTAGAACACATGTATTTTTGTTTGTTTGTTTTTTTGAGACAGTTTCGCTCTTGTTGCCCAGGCTAGACTGCAGTGGTGAATCTCAGCTCACTGCAACCTCTGCCTCCCAGGTTCAAGCGATTCTCCTGTCTCAGCCTCCTGAGTAGCTGGAATTATAGGCGTCCACCACTACACCCAGCTAATTTTTGGTATTTTTAGTAGAGACAGTGTTTCACCATGCTGGCCACACTGGTCTCAAACTTCTGATCTCAGGTGATCCACCAGCCTCGGCCTCCCAAAGTGTTAGTGTGAGCCAGTGTCCCCGGCCTAAACATATGCTGTTCTTTCCAGAGCTGCTAACATGTATGAGGACCATTTATCAGAAATCTTCCCACCAACAGTCTAACTGGCTACTCCCTGAGGGCAGGGGTCAGGGTAGAGCGTGACCAGCTGCCCCCCATCTCTCTCCCAGGGCAGCAGATGGATTCTGCCTACAGACTTCCCTCGTGGGTGGGTGCCTGAGGAGATGTGCGCCCAGGCCAGAGAGCAACCTGGGTGTGCCCTAAGGCAAGGATCAAGAGAGTGACCCCATGAGCTCTCCATGGGACCATCTGAGTCCCCAGGAGCCTGACCACCTCCGGAGCAGCTGCCCTGGCCCCGGCCTCATGCTCATCCTCCCTGGGAGTCACGGGGTTGGAAACAGGGTTAGGTGGTTTGCCCTGAACCAAGCACAGAGCACCTGAAACGTGGCCTTACTGGATTATCACAATTCCAGCAGAGTATTTTTAGTTTGACCACAAAATATTTCAGCAATAGCTTCTGAGGTGCCATTTATAAAGACAGCTGGGAGGACAAGGACCCCAGGTGCCACCTGACATGGGCAGAAGCCTAACTGTGGGCTGCAGCCAAGGGCGCCAGGCCCCCGAGGACCCAAGGTGGCAGCACAGCCAATGGGTGCCCAGAATCTCTGTGGGCACCTGGGTCTGGACACAGCTCCCTTCAAGGAGTGAAATCTACATGAATTCTGCACTGTGGTCACGACTGTTTTCAGTGACATTTCTCTTTTTGAGTCCTCAACAGCATGGTCACCGAGGACCTGCGGTGCAACCCCCAGCACTGTCCCTGCAGACACAGTGCAGAGCCTCAATGTCCTCACCCTGGGTCCTATCTACACAAGGGTCCTTGGAGTTGGTCCTTCCACTCTGTCACTTTGTTCAGTCATGTGGAAAGAGAGATGTAAATGATTAAAATGCTTTCTGTGGTATCCAGAAAGCGAATGTCTCCAAAGAGACTGTAATGCAAGACTTTTCTGCAATTTAAAATGCATGCAAGAGGCCAGGTGTGGTTGTTCATGCCTGTAATCTCAGCACTTAAGGAGCCGTGGTGGGAGGACTGCTTGAGCTCTGGAGTTCAAGACCAGCCTGGGCAACGTGGCAAGACCCCATCTCTACTAAAAATACAACATAGCCAGGCACGGTGGTGGGCGCCTGTGGTCCCAGCTACTTGGGAGGCTGAGGTGGGAGGATCACTTGGGCCTAGGAGACAGAGGTTGCAGTAAGCCAAGATAGCGCCACTGCACTCCAGCCTGGGTGACAGAGCAAGATTCTGTCTCCAAAAAAAAAAAATTTTTTTAAATGCATGCAAGCCCAAAATAAATAATCTCCTATACCTAACTAGGTCAGTCACAATTATTTTAATTAAAAATAAAATAATCTCCTTTGGGTCGGCAGAAGTGCACTGTTCACCCAGGCCTAGCTAACACCCACCCGTGCCCACCACAGGCAGCTGCCCTCCTGCCATGGAAACCCACACTCCCATGAGTCTCGGACTGTGACCCCCATGTCATAAAGACCCCTCATCCTACAGACCAAAACTTCCCGTCCGGGCAGGCAGCATAGACCAGCCACTGAGGTGCGTGGGGGCACCCAGCGTGCCCCGGTCACAGCCCCAGGTGGGGAGAGACGCAGGATGGAGGTTGTCTACCTGGAGCAGGTCGCTGAGGTCCAGGAGCATGTCTGCAGTAGGAGTCAAGGATGCGGTCGCGTGGCTGGCAAGCCTGGGTTACCCGCCCACCTTCAAACGGGCAGGACGGCAGGACTGCACCCCAGGGAGCTGGAGTCGCCCCTCCAAATGTAAGCTCGCCTCCGATCAGGAAGGAAAGGTGGGGTAGAGGCGAGGCGAGGCGCGGCGCTCAGGCCTCACCAGAACCTCCCAGCCCCAGGCATGAGGGAAACTTCTGTGAACCCAGTACCAGGACAAGGGTCTGCAAGGAACAGGGAGCCAGATCGGGGGAACCAGAAACGTGGGGGTTTTAATCTGAGCCTGGAGAGAGCATGCACCCCCACACGCCCGCCTGCCCAGTCAGGTGTCCACTGCATGGTGGGTCCGCTGCCCACACACAGCACAGAAGACATAGTGACACTCGTGCTCCCTGCAAGGGCACTTCCTGAGCACTTATCAGGCACCAGGCAGGCAGTCCTTCTGGGAGACAGAAACATAGACCTGGGGCCCCCTTGGTGAGCAGTGAGCCTACAGGGACCACCAGGGGCTGTGCTTGAAAGACGGGTGTAGGGACCCTGCTCGGGACCTGTCCTTGCTCAGATGAACAAACAGAACTCAGAATGTGTCCTAAGTGATTCAAACCTGAGATGGATCCATAAATTATCAAACACCAGCCACTGCTTCGTACAACCTGCCAGACAGCTAAGGTGCCCATCATTCATGGCCCCACTGTAGCTTTGAGAAGTCACTCTGGACACCTCCTGGAGCTGACTCAGGAGCGCTCATAAGCAGTCAGGTGGCTAGGATGTCGGCTGGGACGTGAGCGGCTGGGACGTGAGCTGCAAGGCCTGTGAACAAAGGCGCATCTAAAGGCAGGCAGTCCCTGAGGGCTGCGACTATGGGCCGGACGCACCGCAGCACAGCCAACAGACTCAGGAGAGGCACTGTGAGAAGACTGGCGGTGTGGGGTGGGGCCAGTGACATCAAAGGAAACCAAAGCACGGCAGTAAGAACTACCTGTGGAAAGGCCCATGGCAGCCAACGTGCACAAACGGGAAAAACAACAAGGCCAAAAGGCTACATCCTGTGGGTGACTCCAAGCAGATACCTTCTGGAAAAGCTAAAACCATGGAGAAGGCATCAGGCCAGTGGCCGCCAAGGACAGCAGGGAGGGAGGGTGCGCGGGCAGTGTGGAGAGTTCCAGGACACGGCAGCCGGCGCTCTGCACCATACCACACTGGCGGATTCATGTTCTGCGTATTTGTTAAAAGCCAGTAGGCACGGCACCAAGAGTGCAAGTTAATGTGAACTGCAGACTTCCGTTACCAATAACCTGCAAGACGGGCTCATCAACCACAGTAAATGCACCAGCAAGATGTTAACCACACAGGGAAACTGGGGATTGAAGGGGGAGTATGGAAACTGTACTTCCTACATAATTTTTCTGTAAACTAAGACTGCTCTAAGAAATGAACTCTATTTAAGGCCAGGCACGGTGGTTCACACCTGTAATCCCAACACTTTGGGAGGCTGAGGCAGGAGGATCACTTGAGGTCAGGAGTTTGAGACCAGCCTGGCCAACATGGTAAAACCCTGTCCCTACTAAAAGTACAAAAATTACCCAGGCGTGGTGGCAGGCACCTGTAATCCCAGCTACCTGGGAGGCTGAGGTGGGAGAATCGCTTGAACCCAGGAGGTGGAGGTTACAGTAAGCCAATACTGCACCATGGCACTCCAGCCTGGGCAACAGAGCGAGACTCAGTTTCAAAAAAAAAAAAAAAAAAAAAATGAAATGAATTGAAAAAAGGCAAAACAATTCAACAGAAGCTTCATGAAGACAAAAAAAACGGCCAACAACCACATGAAAAAGGACTCAACTGCATTAATCATCAGAAATGCAAACAAAAATGTGACACCACCACGTGCCCGTGACATCACTGAGTGCCGGCAAGGATGTGGGACAAGCACAGCTCAACCACGCTGCTGATGGAAGCGTGAAGTGGTACAACCACCTTGGGAAAAGGCCTGGAAGTTGCTTATAAAACTAAACATGTGCCTCTGACCCACCTACTCCACTCCTAGGTATTTACACAAGAGAAATAAAAACGGGGGCTGGATGCGGTGGCTCACACCTGTAATCCCAGCACTTTGGGAGGCCGATGCTGGCAAATCACGAGGTCAGGATATCAAGACCATCTTGGCTAACACAGTGAAATCCCGTCTCTACTAAAAACACAAAAAAATTGGCCAGGTGTGGTGGCATGCACCTGTAGTCCCAGCTACTCGGGAGGCTGACGCAGGAGAATCGCTTGAACCTGGGAGGCAGAGGTTGCAGTGAGCCGATATCACACCACTGAACTCCAGCCTGGTCGACAGAGGGAGACTCTGTCTCAAAAACAAAAGAGAAATAAAAACAGATGTCAGTCAGGTGCAGTGGCTCACACTTATAATCCCAGCACTTTAGGAGGCTGAGGCCGGCAGATTGCCTGAGCCCAGGAGTTCAAGACCAGCCTGGGCAACAAAGTGTGACCCTGCCTCTACAAAAAATCCAAAAATTAGCCAGGTATGGTGACAAACACTTATTGTCCCAGCTACTCAGAGGCTGAGGCAGGAGGATTGCTTGTGCCAGGAAGTTGAGGTTGCAGTGAGCTGTGACTGCGCCACTGCACTCAGCCTGGGCCACAGAGTAAGATTGTCTCTAAAAAGAAAAAGAAAAAAGAAATATGTGCACAAAAAGACTTGTAGAAGAACGTTCATAGCAGCTTCACTCAGAACAGCCAAAAACAGGGAGCAACCCAGGCATCCATTAATACAAGAGTACTCTGGCTTATATTCGCACAGCAACACCACTCAGCAAACTAAACACCATGGATGCCTCTGAAAACCATGTCTGCCAGACACGGGTTCACGCCTGCAATCTCAGCACCTTGGGAGGCCAAGGCGGGCAGTCGCTTGTGGCCAGTAGTTTGAGACCAGCCTAGCCTACATAGCAAAAACCCGTCTCTACTAAAAATACAAACGATTAGCCAGACGTGGTGGCATGCACCTGTAGTCCCAGCTACTTGGAAGGCTGAGGCATGAGAATTGCTTGAACCAAGGAGACAGAGGCTGCAGTAAGCTGAGATTGAACCACTGCACTCAGCCTGGGCAACAGAGCAAGATTCTGTCTCTCTCTCTCTCTCTCTCTCTCTCTCACACACACACACACACACACACACACACACACACACACAGCATGTCACATGACAGAAAGGGGCACAGACCATAGGATTCCATTTACAGAGCATTCCAGAACAGGCACAACTGGTCTGTACAGGAAGGAAACACAAAGCGCAGTTGCCTCTTGCGGGGCTGGGACTGCTGGAAGGGGCACGAAGCCTGTCCACAGAGCCTGCTCTGGCCTGACAGGTGACCGGGTGCAGAGGTGTGGCCGATTCTCAGAACTCTCCAGATGGAGCAATTAGAGCCTGTGCATCTCACTTTAAGCCAACTTCACCTTCAGTGGAGGAAAAGAACCGGGAATGATCCTCCCCTCTACTCACCTAAGGTCTGCCGGCGGAAGAGCTATGGGCAGTGCAGAACCGGGGAATATCTTCCCCTCTACTCATGTAAGGTCTGCCAGCGGAAGGGCTGTGGGCAGTGCAGAACTGGGGAATATTTTCCCCTCTACTCACCTAAGGTCTGCCAGCGGAAGGGCTATGGGCAGTGCAGAACCGGGGAATATCCTCCCCTCTACTCACCTAAGGTCTGCCGGCGGAAGGGCTATGGGCAGTGCAGAACCGGGGACTATCCTCCCCCCTACTCATGTAAGGTCTGCCAGCGGAAGGGCTGTGGGCAGTGCAGAACCGGGGACTATCCTCCCCTCTACTCATGTAAGGTCTGCCAGCGGAAGGGCTGTGGGCAGT
>PVKV010029127.1:7178-24143 GCA_004027835.1 Alouatta palliata | reverse complement strand
TTGGGAAGGATTCCCTCTTTCTGGATTGTTTGGAATAGTTTCAGAAGGAATGGTACCAGCTCCTCTTTGTATGTCTGGTAGAATTCAGCTGTGAACCCATCTGGACCTGGGCTTTTTTTGGGTGGTAGGCTCTTAATTGCTGCCTCAACTTCAGACCTTGTTATTGGTCTATTCAGGGTTTCGGCTTCTTCCTGGTTTATGCTTGGGAGGATGGATTCCATTCTATTCTTTGTGGAGTTAGTAAAATAATGTGATGTTACATAAGATAATAAATATAGCTTCTATTTTACAAAAATTCCTTTATGGACACTGTTGGAAAAAAAATAATTTTTTTTTCCGTGAAATTAAACTTCAGTGAAATTAATTGCTCAGAGCAACTAGTCTTTTAAATTTTGTTTTTAATTAGGCACAAATCAATCATCTGCTCAAACAGTAGGATTTAAAACACTGCTGTAAATGCTTATACACACCATATTAACTAGGTATGTTCGTTTTCCTGGTGGTTTGTAGATAAACTAATTATGAGTTTATATTATTTAAGCATCTATTGTATACAAAGCACCAAACAAAGAAATCTTTCTCAAGTAAGTACTTAGATTGACAAACTATTACTATGCCACTAAGAAGAACAAGTTAATATAAAAATAAGTCCTTGTTATAGCTAATTGCATTCACTAAGTAATCCATTACTTACTTAAAATTAAGAATAGAGCTCATTTTGGAGAACTGGCTCCAATAGCTGAAACGGTTTATAAGCAAGTTCTCTAAAGTTTTAAATATACTTACTGCTTAGCTTTATCCATCTCTATATCCATATTTATTTTGATATTTGAGGAGCCTATTGGTTGAAAATGTAGAATAGACAGAGTTAATCTGGTAAGATATACAAGTAGGCATCAAATATATAACAATACACTAAGCAAACTTCTTTACTCATGCCTCCTAATTGAAAACAGAGGTAGCTCTACCAGAATTATTCATATTGATCAATTTAACCACCTCTTGTCTGACTGGCTTTCAGAATATAAAGTCCTGCACTCAGAAAAGACAATGTGAATGCTGTTCCAGAGTGAGGCTATATTACTAGCAGAGGCAATGTTGTCCTCACAGGGGTGGAGTGGGGTGATTACTTCATCTAAAGAAGCAAGATTTTCCTGTTGACAGGTGGTGGTGAAAAAAAAAAAAAAGGTAAGATTATTAGAAAGAATAAGACCAGATAGAAAAAGGGACCAGAAAGCACTGATCTAAAGGAAATTGAAGAGAAAAACATCTGAAGTATGGATTTGCTATTTATATAAAGTGTCTCAGTGTCTACATGTCCAGATGTACAAAGTTTTAGACTCACATAATTTTCTGGCTGCAAAATGTCAAAATCCTGTAGCTATTCCTCTCATTTTATGTATCAGAACGCTGAGACTCAAAGCAACAGAGGCTGAGTTTGAACAAAATCTCAGATATCCTTCCTGTCATTTCTGAGTCTCTTTGACAATGACAGCATCATGTATAAGTTTTAAAGCCCTGTATACATGTTAGGTATTAATAGTTTGTGGTACTTGTTATTTCTAACAGTCACACTCTTTTACTGGTAGCACAGGACCTTTACAAGAGGTGAGCCTCAATTAGTTATTGTATGATGACATTCTGAGCCTTTCCTGAGGCAGTTTCTCATCTTTCTGTGAACTTTAATTGCAGCAGACTTTCATGAAATGGAAAAAAACTGAAACTTAGATAAACTTAAAATTCATAGTATGAAGAAATAAATATATGCAAATAACATGTCCTTTTATCTAAAGTGAAAATAACTTCCCTATCTCCATGATGATGACAGAAGTAGTACTGTATTAAAACTGGGGCAAAGGAAAATATCAAACAAAATATATTGTCTATGTCTTGGGGAGCATGAGGTTTGAAGTAGAGGAGCATTTTATGCTTATCTATCATCTTCTTTTAGAAAGTTTCTGTGAAGCGTCTACACAGCATGGCACACCATGGCAATTTAACAGGCATGGTAAATTGTCTCAACCTTCATTATGAATTCAGCAAAGTTTTTTTTAAGGACTGTATGTACACGTCAAACACTACGCTGAGCAATAAATGTTCAAGGGAATGCTTACAAAGGAGACACAGACAAACTTGCAAATAATTAAGATTCATTAGGGTGATCCCTAAAATTCAAAGAGTAATAATAATGTAATAGAAATTCAGGCTTTAGAATTTGTAGAGAACTTAAAGAAGAGGCATCAGAGTTGGATACTTTTGTATTATTAAGTAGGTGTTTAAATGCATTCGAGGAAGAGTAAAGTCTTTCGAGAGGTATAGTTACGTAGCTCTTTTAGGTAATTAAGAAGAAACTTGACAGAGCTTTTATGAAAGGAATTGATAGCTAAAGATAGAAATGCATCCAAAAGCGGATGATAGGAACATGGGGAGTTCTCTATGGGGAAAGTTTGAAAGATTTTAAAGAGGATATTGTTATAAGTTTCTAAAGATCATATTATGAAGTGACTTTTCAAGCCATGTAAATCCAACACATTTACTTTGTGTTTTTCAACATCACCTATTTCTTGGTTTACCTCTTCTTTCCCTGGAGGTGGCTGGGACTGCTGCAATACTGTTAGCTTCTCCTTTTCCTCCTTTACCCTATTTCTCCTGCTGTTCCTCCTTCTCTTTCTCTTCCTCTTCTCTACCTCCTCTACTCCTCCTCTTCTTTCTTCATCAATGTCATAACATACTCTCAAAATTACTGGTATTTTAGATTTCAAAACTCTGTGAATCTAATTAAAACAAAAGAGCTTTCATATTGAGTTAATAGATTTCATAGCTTGTTACAAAATGTTGATTATTGCTCTGTTGCTTTGCCTACTCTGTAACTATAATGCAAAATGTATGGGAAGTATTCTTCAGAATGATTTTGACTTAAAAACAAAAAATGCAATGTTATCTAAAAATTTCTGATCACTTCAAATAGCATTATTAATTTGGAAGACATCAATAATAATAATATTCATTTACCATATGCATGATATAAGCTAAACAATATTAATTTTCTATTGCCATATAACAAATTAGTATAAACTTAGTAGCTTGAAACAACATCTATGCATTAACTAACAGTCTGAAGGTCAAAAGTTCATCACATATGACTGGGTCCTATTCTCAAGGTCTTAAAAGGGTGAAATCCAAGTGTTAGCTAGGTTGTGTGTCTTTCTGGAACTTGTGGTTCTTTTTCTAGTTCATATTATTACTGGTAGAATTCAGGGGTTTGCAGCTGTAGTACAACTGAGGTTACTGTTCACTTGCTGGCTTTAAAATAGGGTTTATTCTCAGCTTCCAGAGGGAAGTAAAACATCCCTGAAATATAAATATAAGCCCCTCCTTACACCTTCTTATGCTTTGTATATCTCTGATACCTGAACGGGCAGTGATTTTAATGCCTCACCTAATTTGGTCAGGCTCACATTGATATTCTTCACTTTGATTAACTTAACTGATTGGATTGAGTAGAATCCTAAGAACATGAACTCAGGTATATGAATCCAGGTACTCTGGAAAATCTCTTTGCTATATAATTTAACATAATCAAGACAGGGTGGACAGAAGTCATAAGAGACATCTTAAAAATTCTGCCTACCATATATGCATTCTGTTAAATTATTTATATGCATTATTTTGATATCACAATATAATTTTATTGTCCAATATTTATAGCTAAGTAAAGCCAGTCTTTAAGAGAGTATAAAACGTGGCTTACCGGCCACTGTGGTTCATGCCTGTAATCCCAGCACTCTGGGAGGCTGAGGCAGACGAATCACCTGAGGTCAGGAGGTTGAGACCAGTCAGGCCGATACGGTGAAACTCCTTCTCTACTAAAAATGCAGAAATTAGCCAGATTTGGTGGTGCACATCTGTAATCCCAGCTACTTGGGAGGTTGAGGCAGGAGAATTGCTTGAACCAAGAAGGCAAAGGTTGCAGTGAACTGAGATCATGCCACTATACTCCAGACTGGGCGACATTGAGACTCTGTCTCAAAAAAAAAAAAGAAAGAAAGAAAGAAAGAAACTTGGCCTAGCCAGTAGGCTGAATACAACTGAGTTGGATCTGAAATCCAAGCCCAAAATATTTAATCTATGAAATACTTTCTTGTTAACAGTTAATTAGAAATAACTTCTCATTTAACAAAAGTACTTAAATTATAACTTTTTAATGAAAAGTATAGATATGTTGACTCTATTTTGTTTTTTTTCATTTTTATGCTGATGTATATTGAGAATTAACATCAATATAAACCTGAACACCAAGACTTTTAAAATTATTGTTGCTATCTCTCACGGGTGTGTGTGTGTGTGTGTGTGTGTGTGTGTGTGTGTGTGTGTGTTTAGTGTCCCTTCTGTAAAGTAATACAAATAAGTTAAAACTGAACTCCTTTTCACAGAGGTCACTGATCCACAGATGTTGAAGGCAGAATTCTTAGATGTCCCCCAAGATTCTCAACCTCTCTCATACATGCTTTATATAATTTCCATGAGTATGAATACGATGAATTTTGCTCCTGTGGTTATGTAATATGGCACAGCAGGCTTAAAGATAAGGAGCTTAGCTGGTGGGTCAGACGTAAATTCACAAGACTTAAAAGCAGAAAGGCCTGGTCACAGAAAGAAAATTCAGAGATATTTCATGTTTGATAAGGACATTCTCTATTGCTCAGATAGAGAGGACCAACTAACAAGAACTTTAGAGCAGCCTCTGACAGCTAACAATGATCCAGGCCCGGCACCTAGCAAACCAACAGGACCTCTTATGACCACAGGAAATGAATTCTACCAGCTGCCTGAAAGAGCTTGGAAGTAGGTCTTTCCTCAGATTAGCTTACAGCTGAGGCTATAGTCAGCTGACATCTTGATTTTAGCCTGGTGAGACTCCTAGCGGAAGATCGAAATTAAATGTACCAAATGCTTAACCACAGCAATTAAGATAATAAATTTGCGTTGTTTTAAATTGCTAAGCATGAAGTAATTTGTTACTCAGCAATGGAAAAATACTAAACACATAAAAGGGAGTTTTTAATATTATGGATTCTTCAAACTTTCAGGTGAATTTCAAAAGCCTCATTGAGTTCTTGAAGAAAACCATGCAGGCATGCTCAGACATGGACCCTGGTTTCTTAAGAACCAAATTAGATTGTCTTGTCAGATGCTTGAAGGAGCTGTACCCTTAAAACCTATCTGTTCAATAGCTGTAAGGTGAGATTTCCAGCTGACACATATGATTGCTCTCATGTAGACTCTCCAAGGTTTGAAAAGGAGAGTTGTCACACTTGGTTGGTTACTTGGAATGAAAGACTATGTTTGGTTTATTGAAGCAACTGCATTATAATGAAGACTGATTCTCTTCAATCTCTTAAATTATAAAATAATATTAATAAAATGGTAAAATAAATGAGGGGGAAAATTAAGAAAGGCAGTAGAAATTGATAACAGAGAGGGTCCATGTTGTTGTTAGATGGTGAAAAACTAAAACCCCAGTGAAACCTATAACCTGGACTCAATCTGGAATACATACTTGTACCTCACATATATGGAATTACTTTCATTTACACAGCTTCTAGGCAGTCCAGCTGTTAAGTATTCTATATATCAGCTATTAAAGCTTATCATAATGTGTGGCTTTTATAAAAACAAAAAATTGCGGTCTAAGTCTAAAGTTATTTATACCAAAAGGCCATTCCAAAAAGATATTTTCTCCCTCCTAAAGTAAAAAAAGAAATAAAAATTAAAAAAGCAACACACACACACACACAAACACATTTAAAAAAATAGCATTATCTCTGATACTTGCATACCTAAAGGTTTTCCTTCCTATAAAATAATTATTTTGAAGTATTGGCAGTTCCCCTTATATGCACAGACTGATGAGCACAGGTATATAAAAGCCATATGGACACACTTTGGAATTCATCTTTTTCATTAAGGCTACATTAAATTTTATTGCAGCACTTGAATAATGTTAGTTTTTTTCATGCCTACATTATTCTATTTCAACAATATTTCAAAAATAATACCAAGACTATTTTATATTTTGTAATAAACAGGCAATGAAATTTAAATCAATAAGCACTTCAATTCTGACACATACCGCTTGGGTTTAGAGAGAAATTTGGTATGAATTAGCATTCTCCCTTTAGACAAAATGACTCATTCATTAAGGAAGATATTCATATGCTGAGACACCATAAGCTATTGGAAACATTCTAATAAAAAACCAATCACTTATGTTTTCATAGCAGTGTAATGCTCAGGAAGTAGGGATATGGAGTCAGAGAGTTGGTTTTAACAAAATTATTTATTAATGCAGTAGTGAAAAATACTGATTAAACCATTCCCTACTTCCTGCCAACTATAGTCGCTTAGAGAGAACATACTGAAAGAAATCCAAAGTGTCAAAGAAACATTAAGATTGGAATGTAGTATTCTATGACATATATAGTCTTCTTAGCTAATATGGTCTTTGTTGTTTTTCTTTTTTGATTTCAGCATGCATTCACATCTTGATTACAGCTAAGAAATATCTTTTCTTTCCAGCTGTTTACCTACTTCCTGGAAAAAGCAGTAGCTCTCTGTAGCATTATGGAGATTCAGTGGAAGCAAACTCTTGCCATATAAACTGGCACTATATTGAACTATACATTGAGAAATAAACCAAATTAAAAATTTTTACTTTCACAAGTTGTCAAAAAATATATATATCTTTTATATACCCCCAATCATTTCAAGTTCCATTGTAATTAACTATCTCACAAGTGGATGAGCATTTAAAACTAGACATGAGTTACAACATTTGTTAACATTTCTAGTTTCAGATTATATCACAAGATGACTAGGAAGAGATTAGATGGCATTTTCCTGAAAATTACCTGACATTTGTCCCTCATTTCTCATTCTTTTTTTAGGGAGACAAAAGTGTTTATTCTCTATTAAATGTGTAGGAATTCAAGGGACAGCAAAAGATGGAAAACAAAGAGAAATTATAAATAGAAATTAGAAGACACAAATCTATATATATATATGAAATAAACCCTGAAAACCTAAAAAAAAAAAAGCAAAGAAAGGAATCAATGTTAGAGTACAAAGGACAAGAATTGATAATTACATTCTGCCACCACTGCCTTGAAATTAGAACTCATTCTGTGCATAGAGTAAGACTGGTAAATATTCAGTTTGGATGTTGAATACAGATTGTTGATGGATTTGTAAGAAGACTCAGGCAATTTTCAGCTTTAGACTTGTCAACATGAACTGGAATAACCTTGTTTATGAACCCCTAAAGCTGAACAGAATTTAAAAATAATAAAACCTACTACTACCAATTGTGTTTTCAATCTCAATGGTGTTACACAAGTAAATAAAATTGTATTCCATCTCAGAAATTTCCTTGAAACTGCAGAATTCTAAGTGTGAGTGCTTTAAATAGGTATCTACAAGTTCAAGTCAAATACAAATTTGGCAACAGAGTAGCTGCAGTATCCATCCCCAGATGACATTTCTTTCATTTAACTGCCCAGGAAATCAAGGTAAGTAATGAAGCCTGAATCATGGCAAATGTCATATCAATCAGTTTGCCCCATCTGAAGCACCATATAAAGATACCACGTTACCTTGGCTTGTGTGCGGGTCTGGCCTTTATGCAATTGGTTATCATATACTAGCTTCTAGCTTTCACTTGTGTCTCAGGGTGAAGCTGTTGGTATTTTGTGTGGGTACAATTTCTGTTACAGATATGAGAGAATATAATCTTGCTGTGTTTTAGCAAATCGCTCCTCCTCTGATTTAGTGTTTTGGGAGTCTTACATGGTATTGCTTAGTTCCTTTGCTGCTGATCCAGAAGCTTGAACAGCAGGTTTACCTTCAAGGAAAGTTATGTTCCATCAACTTAGTGGGGAAGTAGCTACATAAAGTATTTGAGATTCTTTTTCATGGGAGATTTACCTATTTTTACCCGATTACTTATGTATTTAATAATTTATGTCATTATGAACACATGAATATTTACTTTATACTTGTTTTGATTCGATTCTTCTTTGTTTTATTGTTCAAATTGTTCCAGCTTTGACAGTTAGAAACTTTTGTAGTTGCTTCCTTTGTCATACCCCCTTTAATAAAGGTTGTGGTTTTTAGCACACCTGCTTGCTTTCTGACACCATAACATGCTCAACATTCCTCTTACATATTCCCTGCCCCTATCCTAGAATCAGGCATTATCTCTGGCTCCTTTATTTGAAAATAGTGTTAGAAACCAAGACTTGAGTGTGGTTTTGAGTGTATTTGTTGTGCAACTAAGGTGCACTGCTTCTAGATCCTCTCAGCAGGTAGAGCTTGGAAAATATAAATGTATCATATATGTTAAATGCATTTAAGATTTTTAAGCAAAGGTCACTACATATGGTTTAGACTCTATGAGAATTGTACCTACTAGAATTGGGGAGTTCACTGGCTGCACAGTCAAGTTCAACAGCTCTGATAAAGTTAACACTGAAGTGATACATGCAATCAACTTCTATGAAAATAGCAGAGATAACCTATCTACTATTTGCACAAGCTGCCCACAGGAAGCAACATTTTAGGCTAAAAGCAATTGAATAATTGTATCTAACAAAAAATCATGTAAAGATAAATGTACATATACATATATGTCTTCCTAATAAGTTGGTTTACTTTCACTATGCTGAAAGCTGTCCCTCATGCTAGTATGTGAAACCATCATAATTAGTAAGGCAATTAAAAAGCAAATATGAATATGCTCTATAGATAAATTGTACTACATTTTACCTATAGTCAATAATATGGAGCTGTACACTTAAAAAGATTGTTAAGAGGGTAGATTGCATGTTTAGTGTCCTTACCACAATAAAATAAACTAAAGTTAAAAAAATATATATTTAGAATATTTTTAAATGCTCATTTTGAGGTAGGAAAAATACATGTACCATTAATAAATGAAATCAATATACAAAAATATTTTATTTTATCAAATTAAAAATATTTTAAATATGTGTTATATTATTTATAATGTCTTGGCCCAGTGGTAGTGGAAAGTAACAGTAATATAGAAAATATTTAAATAAATGAGGGATTCTGCTTTGGGTCAAGAGGGAGTAACAGTAACACAGTGAAACAGAAACCTGCTTACCTCCCTCCAAAGAGGATAAAATATATAAAACAATAGTTTGCAAACATTTCACAGACAATAAACACTATCATCTTAAGAAGCGGAGCAAGATAACAAAAACTAAAAAAAAAAAAAAAAAAAAAAAAAAAATTTAAATTAAGGACTGCCGCAACTGATTGGCTTAAGAAAGTTTTCAGGATGCAGTGAATGGAGAAAGAAATCAATAAAAAGCTGGTAGATTCCCTGTTTTCAGAGAAAACTTTGATTGTATTTAAGACATGTCAGGCTGAGAGAGGATGTTGACCAAAGGGCCTTTTTATTCCCCTTACCTGAATTAAACTTTAGATAGGTTTGTTTCTGCCAATTGGTCTTACCTTCCTTTTATTAGAACTTTTACTTTTGAAAATTTGCAGGGATAAATTATTCTTCTGCTTCTTTGAGGTGCAGATCTTCATAAAATCCTTGTATACTTACCACTTTGGGAGGCCGAGGCGGATTCCCGATCACAAAGTCGGGAGAATGAGACCATCCTGGCCAACACGGTGAAACACTGTCTCTACTAAAAGAACAAAACTTAGCTTGGTGTGGTGGTGCGTGCCTGTAATCCCAGCAACTCGGGAGACCAAGGCAGGAGAATCACTTGAACCAGGGAGTCAAAGGTTGCAGTGAGTTGAGATCGTGCCACTGCACTCCAGTCTGGTGACAGAGTGAGGCTCCATCTCAAAAAAAAAGAAAGAAAAGAAAAAAAAAGGTGGGGGAGCATGTGGAGAAAAAAAAAAAAAGAAAAGAAAAAGTCCTTTTATACTTCTTGGACAACTTTGTATTGTCTTTTTCAAGAAACTGGAAGCCGTTTCATTGAAATGTAACCATCAAAGAAGACAATACCTCCATCTCTCAGTCACTATGGTAGGGTAGACTCCTAACTTCCATGGGTGCAAATTAGCAAATACAGATGACTTAATCACAGAGAAAAATATTTGCATACTGAGGAGTAACTCAACGTGCTCAGCACATTTCACTGATCAACCTTCCTTTTAATGTGCTTCAGTACTTTTCCGCTATCTCACCATAACTGTTCAAATACCCTTTCCTTCCGTTTTAGTGCAATTGAGTTCAGAGTGAGTTCTGGCCTCTCTCCCATTGTAATAATATTGAATAATATCTTCATTACCTATTCAATTTTGTCCTGGTCAAATTTTGATCTGAGATGTGAAAATTGACTAGTTGCAAAATACTTTTACTTTGTATCTTGCAAAACAGAATTTATGTTTCAACCATATATTGGGCTTCTAGAGTTGCACAGTAGAAATTTTGAGAATGTTGGGAACAGGGTGTGGATTGACTAGGAGAAAGGAAGTGCAAAGTAGTAAAAAACTTAGAATATAGTAGAGGATGAAAAACTCAGGTGCTTACATGTTGTGATGTAAGTCAAAATAACAGCTACATGAGTCCTAGTAGAATTAGTTTGCCCCAAGGTTTACAATAGAACAATTCTCAACAGGTTGTAGTAAATATGAAGACAAACTTCTCCCCAGAGGGAATCTGCTGAAGCTTCCTTATTTATGATATTTTATCAGCTTCTTCTATTGACCACAAGGGAAGAATTCCTCTAACTCGTCCAAGGAAGACATTTATTTTATATTTATGAGGATTTGGAGTTCAGTTGGTGTTTTGGTTTGCTTGCTTTTGTAATAACGATCTTGATTCTAACTTGGTCTATTACCTAATTCCCTATGTCTAGTTTTTTTATCTGTAATTTGGAGATAACAAGATGTGGAGTGTTTGCCAGGATTAAAGGAATTAATAAATGTAAAGTGTTTAGTAAATATCTAACATAGTTAATGCTCTATAATTATGTATTATTAGTGTCATTAATCACAGTCAATGCATATCAGGAAATACAAGGAAGGATAATTTTTTATGGCTGTTTCTTGGCAATATACAAAACAATGAGATATGGAATTTTGCATTCTCCCCACTTCATCCCTTACTTCTAAACTTTGCATAACATTTCTAAATCATCACTCTTCTATACAATTTTATTCACTAACTTAATGCTCAATCAAGAAGTAGCTCATTTCATTTATAAAGTGAATAACATTATTTACTTCATGTGCATTACACAGGAAAAAAAAAATGTTTGTGCTTTTCACTTTGTTCAGTGAGCTACACTGAAACCCTGGATGAATAGAGTATAATTTAGAAAGCGTGAAACATTCAGGATGGCTGCTTATATTCAAATAACAAAAAGATGGTAAACAAATCTCGATGACTAATGACACTGAAATATAGAGTATTGTTTAGAAAAATGAGGCTTCCTCTTATGTTTTTATCTTAAATAAATTACAGTAAGTTATATGTTTGTTGTAAGTTAATGAATATAGTCTTTGTACGTCACCTCTGATTCATATAGTATTTTACATTAAATCAGAAAAACTGACATGTTTTTCTCTTTGTGTTGTTATTCTGCATTAAAAAACTAGCAAAAAATAATTCAACTAACATATAGCTTTAATTTCGATTCACTATAAAGTCATATTATTTCTAGAAATCTCTATGATCAAGGAAAAGGATGCTATTTGAATTATTAAAGTTGCTCTGGGTCTATGAAATATTTTTGTATGTCAAAAAATAATCAATTGTTTAAACATGAACAATCTGATATCTCCCATAATGTCAGTAAATGTATTTATTATTGAGATCATAGGAAAATTATTTTTATAAATCCAGAATCATTGAATAAGCTATATAAACTTACTTGTCTCTAAGGTAAGTTTTCAAAAAAATGAATAAAATGGCATTTCTAAATATCTTATGGGATATTGCCTTGCTTCACATTTGAAATGATTGCATTTATATACTCTAGGTACATTCTAAGCTCACTATGATATTTTCAGTTACCACTAAGTTCTCACTGGGTTCTGAACATCTTTCTTTCATGCTGTTCATTTTCTTTAACTTTAAAAAAATAAATTAAGGGAGAATTCATGGAAACTATAAATTACCTTTAGTTCCTGATTCAACTAAAGGAATCAACAGGCAATTGTCATATGTGATTTGTGTGTGTGTGTCTGTGTTAGCATGCCATTGTACCTCTATTTAGGGGGTATATAGTATTGATCCCTTCATTTGAAATATTCTGTAAAAGTATTTTAAGTATTAATTACAATAAAATAAAACTTAGAAATGTACCTAAAGAGACATATTTTCCTTTTACAATTAAATCTTCATAATATTCAAAGTGCAATATAGTATATTTAATCACAGACTTAAGACCAAAATGTATGCCTAAACATAGGGATAAGGAAATATGTTACATTTAAATGTTACTATTATCCTTTTATATTTATGTTGCTATTTGAGATTAAATTTTTGTTGTTTCCTTTTCACAAAATTCTCAATACCAGGAGTTGGGAAGCATTATTCTTTGCTTTTCAGCTGATTGGTAATCTTCAGCATTGGTACTTTTCTTTGTCTTAATCTTAGTCATTTGAAGCACAGCCTTGTTTCTGAGCCTGTCATCATGAGTGTTCATCTTAACTCTATTAGTCAACACTCAGTATACTAATATCAATTTGAAAGGCCATTGAAATGGCCTTCAACCAAATATCATGATTTTTACATCAGGTGTCTCATTTCAGAAGTTTCTGATACTCAGCTTAGAATTTCTATAGTGTTATAAATCAGTCACACAAACTTTCTGGGTCATTTGAAAAAATCCAGATTATTATTATAATTTTTGCAAACATAGCCAATAATTATCGTCTACTTAATCTCTTAATTCACTTGATGATGAAAACAACAGAGAAAGGGGGTAGACTCTTGAAATCTGAATGTATTTCTTATTTTAGTAGTGGAACTAAAAATAATATATGTACACAACACCCAGAATCTTTCACACTTTCGTATCTCAGTATGTCATTTCTATACTATTATCATGTTCACCAAATAGCCTTTCTCCTCAGACTTGAATAATTAAAGAATTCTTGACTGCACGTGATTTGTTTAAGGTATCTCCCCTGAAACCAAGTGATCTTTAATAATTCAGCTACTTCAGATTAACTTCCCTGGTGTTGGTAATGCAATCCCATGTTGCTAGCCATCTTCAGATAAGAGAAAGACCCCTACCTAATGCTTCCAGTCAATCCTCATCCCTAAGACATTGTATTATCCATTCTACTAGTCTCCCAGAATGAGGATGCCAGTATACCTCTATCATATCATCAGTCTCTTGGGTAGAGCTCAGCAGGCTACCCTTTTTCAACAATCCGCATTCTGAGAAATTTTTCATCTGAGTCTCCTTCTTTCTGTGGCTTCCGCTTCCACTTGTGAGTGAAGAGTACACAACTTAATTTTACTCAGTCGTGCCTAATTTCTTTCCTTGTCTTTTCAGCTAGTTCTTTCATCTCGGCATGCTTCTTGTAATGCCAACCTCAGGACAAAGGTTCAAAGTCAGACTGTAAGCCCAGAGATCCCTATGATCTTTACCAGAGCAGCCCCTTTCCCAAGTCTTGTACCAAAGCTCCCAACACTTCTAAACCTCACTTTGGTATCTTTCCTTTCAATATAATGAAATTTCATTTTGCCGTGTTTTAAATTTTATGTCTCTACTTGAAAATATGCTTTTCTGTCTTCAGTACTTTTCTGCATTTGCTCAAGGAAATTTTTTTAAATACTGCTCGAGCACCCTACCTGTTTCATATCCCAGCTCAAAAACCACAGAAACTATAGACATAGCCAAGATACCAAAATTATGCAAACATTCATGCATCCATGCACACACACTTGAATAGACACATACATGTGCATGTGTGTGTTTGTATATAAATAAGCATACTGTGTTTTTCTGCAGGGTTCATAAAGCTAAGAGCCAAACTGTTCAGCCTCCTCCACTTATATCACAGGCAAGAACATTATCTTCTTTTAGAAAAATAGTTGTATTTTTACATTACACTCTAGGTTTCCATTTCAATTCTAGCACCTGGAAATTAAGAATGTTTCTGGAAATACAGAAATGCACCCTTTTCATATTCTTACCCATCTCATCCCAGTATGGTACAAGAGTTTAATTAAGCCAAACATAATGACACATCTGTTTCCAGACAAATTGTTTGAAAGGAATTATCATTAACCAATGGAAGTACTACACTGTTATTTAAGAAAACACTTTAATGTCTCAATTTTAATGTCTTAAATGTCTAATTTTAACCAAAATAATTTATATTACTCTTACAAAAATCAATGTTTAAGGTCAACTTTCTTTCACATAACATGAAATATTTATTATACACATTTTGAAACAGAATTCCCACAGTAAAATGCTACCTTGGAATCATTCTCTTCCTTAGCTTTCTCAAGGAAAGTAAAAAATAGGATATTTTTTAAACAACTCTGTCATCTTTTCCATGTCTTCCTTTTTGGAACTTACTTATTTTTCACTTGTGGAGTCGCTTTATGGCTGGCTACATTTTTTTTTTTGTCACATCTGTCTGTATTTTTCATGAAGGCAGAGCCTCTCATAAAAGAGATAGACCATTTCCCCAACCAGCCTTTTGTAGCCTCCTCAGTCAAAAATATTTGGTTACCAGGTAGGAGGCAGGATTTCAACAACCTATCTGCGATTCTGACACTTAGGTTTATACATTGCCTTCACAGAACAGGTAAAATTTACATTTCTGGCATGCCTGTTTTTATGCTCCAACTCTCTCAGTCTTCACAGTGGAAAAATCCTACAGAGGGATCCCCTTATACTGACTTGTTAGTGTCTACCTTTTTCTTCTAGCCATTGTTACAGCCTGGCATTTAATAAGGATCCTCCTCTTCTGAATTGCAGGCTTCTGGGATTATTCTTTTATTCTCCCCTGAAATAACTTTTCCCATTTCATCATTTGGATTATATACCTCCAAGGATCATTTGAGAAAGTAAAAGATTATCCACTTTACTTTTTAGAAATGGCTCTACTAAAGAATAAAACATGAACTGACCTGCGATTTTAGAAATTGATGAGTTTTTCTTAAAATTCCTGCCCAGGTGTTCATGATGGATGCTATTTTTCAGTTTAGTGGAATCTCCTGTTTACCAGAGTCTCACAGATATGTGCTCACACATTCTCCTGATTGTCAGGTCAAATTCTTGACACTTTATGTACATTCCATTCTGTAGCAAGGACGATCCTACAAGGTGAGTATAACGAGAGAAGCACAATATAAGCAACAGCTTACATTAGTCTTAGCTCCAACACAGAACACCAGAAGAGGAGGATCCATATTTTTCCTATTTTTGGTCCTTGAAATCCAGGCTTGCTTTCTAAGCATTGATGCCTATTTAACAAGCCAAGGCAGCAGCATGGGTGAATACAACTACATAATTTATTACTTAGCACTGACCCAGAATGAAAAAGTGAGCTCTCCTTGAGTGGTGGGAGGGTGGGAGATCTTTTTCTTTCTGTAATAACCAATCTCAAGTTTATTCTTTAGAAGTCACATTCTTCCTCCATGACCTTTAGCAACAAATCCTTCCAAATTCCTTCATGACCGTTCCCCAAGAAAGAATTAACCATTCTTCTTTGCTATTTACTTCATTTACCTACGTTTCCATTACCATAATATCACTAGCATCACGTAGTGGTTCTGTTGTCAAGGCAACTAAAATGTTTACTTGTTATAATCTCTGCTAAGTTTTTGGCTGTCCTCACCTTTTTTTAATTCAGTAACAAAATTCATTCCTTGTTTCTACATACTTTTTTACTGACTATGTTTTCATCAAAGTGATTTTCTCACTCTCATTCAAATCTGAATAAACTATATGTTTATCTCGCCCATACTAATTAATTTACGTCTACTATACTAACTTAACTTGGTGCGGTTTGTTTTGTCCTGCTATATCATAAATATTTCCTCAAGTCATTATTTGTCACTAATAAAGAACCACAGAATATTTATGTTTAAAGAAAAAATACAAGAAGAGCAAATATTTGGAATGGGAATGGGTGGCCAGAGTTTTGAAAAGCGAACCAAGAAGGCCATAGATCCCAGAAGGCCAAAGACAAGATCAAGAAGGAGAAAGAGTCAATCTTGACAAATGATGAAAACGACTAAGTAATATACTTGACAAGAGAAAACTGTAGTAGAAAAATCTGAATGCTTAATTCCAATGTGCAGTATTTTTCAAATTTCTACTTCATATTTAAGTAGAAATATAAAAATACTTAAAGAGAAACACATAAATACGAAGTAGACAATTGAAAAATACTGCATGTGAGACTTAAACATCCCCTACACTCATCCTATACACGGTCGTTTTGCACTGATAGTTACTACAGTGAAAGTATCTACTTCACTTAAGCATAAATAAAATCAAACCAAACCAAACCAAACATCTCTCAGGAACCATGCTAGATGCTTTCCTTTTCATCATAGTATTTGATTATTAAAACATTGACTAATTAAAAATGAATATCAGAAGAAAGCAGGAAAGAAAATAGAAATAGTAAGGAAACATTGGCACTAAGGAATATAGCCAGGGCTAAAAACAGTTTGAGGAAACATTTCACTTTGCAGATCCTCTTTGCATTGAGCTTTATTTTATTAAAAGTAGTATTCCTGGCCGGGCGCGGTGGCTCACGCCTGTAATCCCAGCACTTTGGGAGGCCGAGGCGGGCGAATCACGAGGTCAAGAGATCGAGACCATCCTGGTCAACATGGTGTGAAACCCCGTCTCTACTAAAAATACAAAAAAATTAGCTGGGCTTGGTGGCGCATGCCTGTAGTCCCAGCTACTCGGGAGGCTGAGACAGGAGAAT
>PVKV010029126.1:0-24046 GCA_004027835.1 Alouatta palliata | reverse complement strand
AAGCATATTCTGGAGAGAGCTCTGACAGGGAGCTTTCTACAAGGTCTCACTGGAGCTGCGGCTTGAGGCCAGGTCCAAGCTTCCTTCCCATCACAGCCTCCGAGCCTTCCTGGGACGGCAGCCGTTGTGCGGGATGGGGGTGTTGTCTGTGATTGAGATCACTTCCAGGCCCCCCATGGTCAGTCCATTGATGGCAGACTGGAAGGAGCAGAAGGAAAAGTAGAATGACATGGTCGCAAAAATGATGATCCAGTGTCTCCAGACAGGGTTCAGAGAGGGACAGAGTGGGGTGGGGAAAGGAAGGGAAGGGAGGTGCCCACTGACTTTGATACCTATAATCCCAATCCTGTTCTACTCTCACAAAAGTCTCCACCCAAACCCCTTAACCAGGTTCTCAACACTCCCCTTCTCAAATCATACCCACCACTTTCCACCTTGTGCTTTACAATCTGAGAACAAAGACTTCTTGTAGACCTTGGCACACCTTGGGTATCACACTTCTGTAGCTTACTTAGGCAGTTTTCTCTGCCTGCAATGTCCCCCACCACGTGCTCTGCCTCCACCTCCCTAATATCTCATTATTCTTGCAAAGTCAGAGATGTCACCTCTTTGAGGAAGCTACAGATTATCTGTGCTAATGATCATCAGGAAAGATTATCTCTGCTAGGTTCAGGATCCCCTGATGGGCTCCCAGTGCTCTGGATACATGCTTTACCACTGCATTCACCAGTCTGTTCTGAGGGATTTGTTTGTGACAGTTCCCCCAGGAACCACCTTCCTATTCCCAGTGCCTGGCACACAGCAGACACTAGTAAGTGTCTGATGAATTATACTAAGTGATCTAGGCTTGCTCTGAGGGGCTTAGTCGATTACAGAAACAACAGACGGGAACTTCAGGCAGTCATGAAAATCTTCTAAAGGGTGTTTTCTCCTCTCTCTGTACTCTTCTCTTAAGCCCCAAATTCTCTCAGTAACTAGGAGGCACATACAGTATGGAAATCATTGTGACTTACCAAGCGTCCTGGCCCCAGGCCTTTCACCACAACTCGGATGTGGGTCACACCCTTTTGTGTAGCTTTCTGGAGAGAAGCAGTAAGTGGTTAGTGCCCAGGAGAGAGGACTGCTGCATCCAAATCTCTTGCTACTGCCTCCTAGAGCAGGAGGGGTATGAGGCAGGGAAAGGGCACCCAGAGAAGTAAATAGGGAGGCAAAGGGCAGATGGCCACAGTGGAGGACAGGTACCAGCAGAGACCACAGAACTTGGCAGGTTACAGAATTTGTGTGACTGTGATCCGTTAGCCTAGGACAGCACCGCCACCTAATGGAGATTTCTAAATATTGTTCAGGTTTTTCTCAGGTAGGCAAAGGCAGAATTTCAGACCAAGAGGTGCCACCCTAGGCTTCAGGGCTGAACCTAAATACCCACTTCAAAAGTGTTAGATCTGTCCATGGTTGGGCATTTACAGTGGTTTGATTTTTGACTGCAGTACATGCAGTCAATATTTTGGGGTGCCTTGCCTTGTTTGAAGGTCAAGGTTTTCCTTCAGGAAATACATCTGAGGGTCTTTTAAAGATTCAAGATAAAAGTGTCTGGCACATTTAGATGCTCAATAAATATACCAATAGCAGCACCTTGCCAATTTGCTTCTAAAAAAGGTCTACAGCAGTTCACACTGGAACTGGTATCGTATGAGTCCTCATCATACCACATCCTCTCCAAACAGACTATTACATCTCCCCAACCCCAAACCATGGGTCTTCATTTTTATTTTTGGAGACAGGGTTTCTCTCTGTTGCCCAGGCTTCAGTGCAGTGGTGAGATCATAGCTCACTGCAGCCTCAAACTCCTGGGCTCAAGCCATCCAACTTCAGCCTCCCAAGTTGCTGGAACTACAGGCATGTGCCACCACACCTGGCTAATGGTTTTTAAATTGAGGGGTCTTTGGTTCTCAAACCTTTGGTATCTTGGCTCTTACATCCTAGAATGAACCAACAGGGACTTTGCCTCTAATGAAGCTAAGAGAAAAAACCAGAGGAACCTTTCACATAAACCTTTTCAAACCAATGCTCCAATGTCAGGGCATCTAAACTGCCATGACAAACCCTTGCTTCTGAATGGGTAGTATAATGAGGATTCTCCACTCAGTGATGAGCCACGCAGAAAGCAGAACACACTACAGAGGGAGGCCTAAGGAACACACACTCACCGCCGCTGCGGCTATGCCTGCTGTCTGTGCTGCGATGCCTGTGCCCTTCCTGGCATTCCGAAATCCCTCTGTGCCACAGGAAGCATGGGCAAGGGGCTGGTTACTGGCAGAGACTACCTGGATCTGTGTGCTGAGAAAAGTAGAAGAAGCATATAGGATATAACTCTTCTGCAGAGAAATAAGGGAGAGCTTATCTAAGCTCCTAGAAACCTGGGAAAAAGGAATTCATTTGCTTCCCCTTTGAGCTTATCAGATGAACATGTTTTGAACTCCTACAGGAAGTATCAGGAAAGGTCAGAATTCTCCCCTAAGCCTAACTGAAAACTGGTAAGTCACATAATCTAAAGAGTGCTCTATAATCCAAGAGTAGTTAGTTAAGCATCATCCAGAGGAAGGGTGGCATGCATTTCTCCCAGGGTTCTCCCTGCAGCCAGTATTTAAATTAGATGAAGGCCTTAGTCTCATTTCCCGCCCCCCCCAAGACATGTGGTATTTCACCTCAGGTAATTTTAAAATAACTTTCTTGGGGAAAGTTTTAAATTCACACAAAAGTGAAGAGAATAACATGAAATCTGATGGACCCATCATCCAGCTTCAACAATTATCAACTCATATCCAATTCAGTTTCATCTATAAACCTTGTTCCCACACCACTGTCCTCACCAATGGATTATTTTGAAGCAAATCCCAGACCTATCATTTCGTCTGTATATATTTCAGTATATAGCTCTAAAAGGACTCTTTTTTTTTTTTGAGATGGAGTTTCGCTCTTGTTACCCAGGCTGGAGTGCAATGGCGCGATCTCGGCTCACCGCAACCTCCGCCTCCTGGGTTCAAGCAATTCTCCTGCCTCAGTCTCCCGAGTAGCTGGGACTACAGGCATGTGCCACCATGCCCGGCTAATTTTTGTATTTTTAGTAGAGACAGGGTTTCACCATGTTGACCAGGATGGTGTCGATCTCTTGACCTCGTGATCCACCCGCCTCGGCCTCCCAAAGTGCTGGGATTACAGGCGTGAGCCACCGCGCCCGGCTCTAAAAGGACTCTTAAAAAAATTAGCAATATTACCATATTGGATACTTTTGATGCTTTTGACACCATATTCCATGAGCAAAAGTTATTTTAAATAAGTAAAACTTTTCTTTTTTTCTTTTTTTGTGAGATAGGGGCTCACTCTGTCACCCAGACTGGAGTGCAGTGATACAATCACAGCTCACTGAAGCCTCCAACTCCTGGGCTCAAGCCTTCCTCCCACCTCAGCGTCCCAAGTAGCTGGGACTACAGGTGTGTGCCATCATGCCCAGCTAATTTTTGTATTTTTGTAGATACTGAGTCTCACTATGTTGCTCAGGCTGGTCTTAAACTGGCCTCAGGTGATCCTCCCAAAGTGCTGGGATTACAGATGTGAGCCACTGCACCCAACTACAACTTTTTTCTAATCATCTCTAAAGTTAACTTATTAATACAATTAAGAATGACTTTAAGAAATCCTCAGATATACTTTTGATTTCCCCTTTAGTCATCATCATCCTACTTCTGGTCTGGAGAGTTAAGAGCTCACAGAAGAGGGCAGGAGAAGCGACTGAAGGGGAGGGCTGCTGGAGTCAGCCTAGGCTCCGGCCATCTGCCTGTTAGCCTGGCTGTGGCTCTGCCATTCCCCTTACCAGAGTTTATAGGATTTTCAGTACTGAACAGATGCATAAGATAATTGCTTGTCTCTGCGACGGCCTAAATAATGCTGTAGAGTAGACCACAGACACTTAAAAAATGCAGAGTTAGCCTATGTCCTTATTAGCCTGAGAGGGGAAGAAAAAGAAACCCAATTGCTGTCACTCTACGTTTATCTGACAGATGCTGAAATGAATCCTACAGCACTTCATCTGTGCCACACATGCCACACACTTTAGTTCATGACTCTAGTCTCTTGTGGTGTTCTCTAAATTGCTGGGTGGGTTGGCTGTGACCAAATACTGATTTCATTTCCAAGTGGGGGCCAACCTGCAAAGTTGTCACCACCAGCAATGCTTCTGTTGCCAGCACAGGAATTCCCTTAGGCACTGCACTCGTCTGTAAGCCACACAAAAACACTAGTCTCGTCACTTTAAACCCCCCATCCACATATAGCCCTACAAGGTAGAGGCCAGTGCACAGTGGCCCAGGATGGTGAGTACTTTAAAGGGACAACATTTATTTAGAGGTTTACATTCTGATTAGTTTACTAATAAATCACATATTAATATTTTGAATCATATCTCTTTTTATTTATGTATCATCCATTCCCTATCAGTAATACTTAATAAGCACCTTCATGGTGGGACCATCTGCCCCTAATATACTTCCTCCAACTCTTGAGCAAAACCAGGAAACACTATTCTCAAGGAAAGCAAAGAAATCTTATAACTGGGATATGCCCTCCCTATTTCACATTTTCATGAAACTTGAATAAACTTTGTAAAGACAGCAGGTGGTTCCTCAGGCAAGGAGGAAGACGGCGCTCTACAATAGTGCCATCACGCAGCACTGAACACCCTCAGTTCTACCTCAGGGTATTCAGAGCCAAGCTTGACTTTCCCTGTGAAGCGGAAAGAATCTCACGCTAGGTCTGCCCTGTGTTCCCCTTCCCGCTTACTTGTTGTAGGATGCTTTAATGTGTGCGATTGGGATCTCCTCAAACTTCTTTCCTGCCCACCTCAGAGAGCTCTCCTCTCCTGGAATAGGAGGGTAAATGCTGCAATCAGAAGAAAGATTTTATTTAAAATTGTCTCGACTTTTTAAAAATCAAAGAAATACAACACGTGGTTAAAAAACAATAGTTCTCTGCCCCCTGCTGCTCCTGAAGTGGCTGCCCCCACCATTCCTTTTCTTCCTTCTGGTGCTACCACTCTGTCTGTGACTGCTGTGCTTATAAGGCTATTTCTTGACTTGCTGACTTCAGACACATCTAGGGACTTTCTGCTTTGAGAAGAGATTTTCATTCATATTCCCCATCTTCCTTGTCCCTGCTAGTATACCTATATCATTATTTTCAGGTCCTTTATAGGTTCCTCTTCCCACAATTTAAAAAATACAGTCAAACCTCTGTTTCTTGTTTCATCAACCATAGACAATATCTAGACTCTACTTTATTAAAAAAGAGACAAAAATAATACTCACATCATTACCATTAAAAAAAAAAAAATCCAGAATCCCCTAGAATAAAGGACAGCAAACGTTTTCTGTAAAGGGCCAGATAGTAAATATATTAGGCTTTGCTAGCCAAGAGGTCTGTCTCAATTACTGTACTCATCTACTATATCACAAAAACAGGTATAGACAACAGTAAATTAATAGGCTGTATTCCAAAAAAACTTTACCTCCAAAACAGGCAACTGGCCAGATTTACCCAGTGGACCATAGTTTGCCAACCTCTACCCTAAACCAGTGGTTTTCAACGCAGGATGAACATTGGTCACCTGTGAAGCATACACATGCTTAAGTTCCACCCTGATCTTCTGGATGGGATCTGGAAATCAATGTGTCAGACGTCCTAAGAGAATCAGCTGTGAACACATTGTGTTGAGTTCAAGATCTTCCACTGTCTTAGTCTAAGCTATTTTCTGGCTGTTTCTAGCTAAGCACTCTTTATTTTCAGATGGTGAAAATTAGGTACCAATAGGGGAATAGGGTTAGCAAGAGAAGCCAAGCATTGGACCTAGGAGATCTCAGTCTAGAGCTCTGCTCACCAAACTGTGCTTTTAAAAATTTGAACACACACAATCATCTTTCAGCAATGGAGCTGGAAACAAACTTGCTGTTCCACTAGGCCTACACACACAAATCAGATTCATGTTTGTACCCGCTACAGCCACTTGAAATACAATGCATTCCATTTTAGAAATTACATTATGATCTGAGGACTGCTCTCACCCCAGCCCTTCCTGCTTTTCTAGAGGTAGTTTAAAAAGCAAAGCAAAAACACAATGGTATTCAAAGGTTACTTTCCTGTGGGTTTGACCTTAGCAGTGATTAGAACTGTCTGGCAATCGTACAGCACATCCCCAGTTCAATTATCCTTCCATTCCCCTGGATGACTCTTTTATACCTTCTTTTGTCTCCTCTAGCCTCCAACCCTCTGCTTCCTCATTGCTGAGCTGATGGATGACCTTTACAGGGGAATAGAAGCAATCAGACTTTCTTCCAGCTCCCACTACTGAACATCTGTGGCCACAGCCTTTGTGCTCTGTTACAGTGCTCCGCTTGTGTATTAGCCCCTGAAGGACACTGTTCCACAGTGTTCCCACTCCAGTACCACTTGTTCTTCCCCTCTATACTGCACTGCTCCCAACAGCACAACATACTATGCTCCAAACCGAAATAATAACAAGACCCTTCAAAACCTCTTGAACCCACCTCCCGGCAGCTACTGTCCATTTCTCTATTCCCTTAGAGCAGGGCCCTCTTAAGGAACTTTAAGGTACTGACTATACTTGTTGTTTCTTCCTGTCCTCTTCTGTTCTCCCTCAATCAGATATTAGCCCCCACCACTCCACCAAAAATGCTCTCATCTGATTAACTCCACATTGCTAAATCCAACAGGCAGTTGTTATTGGTCTATCAGCCAGTCACATCTGCAGCATTTGACACAGCTGATCTCCCACCTTCAGCCAAGTTAAAAAACAAATGATCTCTCCTGGTTTTCCTATTACCTCTATGAAGTTCCTTGTCTCTTCTGTTGGTTCTTCCTAGTCTCCCAAATCTTGAAAGTGCTCTAGGGTTCTGGTCCTCGGACCTCTTCATCTACATTTACGCTATTAATGATTTTGTTCTCTCACGGGTTTAAATATCATCTCTGTAATGTCTTCCTTAGCTAGATAATGCATATCTAGCTAAGGTCTGTCCCTTAAACTCCATTTCTAATGGTCTACATTGTGTCTCCACTTGAATGCGTACTAAGCATCTCAAACTTAACGACCCCCCACAAATGCCTGCAGTCTTCCCCATCTTAATCAATGACAACTCCATCTTTCCAGCTGTTTAGGCCAAAAAATGTTGGGGTCTTCCTTGGCTCTTCTCTTTTTCTCACACTGTGTATTAACAAATTCTGCTTGTTCTACCTTCAAAAGATGTCAGACCATTTATAATACCTCCATGGCAACAACCATGGTCCAAGTCACCATCATTTCTTGTCTGGACCATTTCAACAGTCTTCTAACTGCTTAGAGGACTCTTTCCAGCTTCCATTCTTGCTCTCCTACAGCTTAATATCAACACAGCAGCCAAAGAGATTCCCTTGTAAGCAAGATCACTCCAACCCTTTACTCAACACTTTCCAGTGGCCTCCCATCTCATTCAGAGTAAAAGCTGGTCCTCACAGTGGCCCACAAAGTCCTACAGAATGTGGCTAGGCAGGCCCGCTGAACCTCCACCTCCCCTTTCCAACCGCTATACTCCTACATTTTACTTGTTTTCTATGTACTGTCTTCTACCCACTGTAATTTAAGTTCTACAAGGGCAGGGCTTTTTGTCTGTTTGGTTAGGGATCTATCCCCAACACTCTGAACAGTGCCTGGCATTGCTGAAGAGATGACTACAACAGAATCTTGGTTTAGATCCTTTCAGCAGCTCCTCACTGCCCTCAGTGGGGACAGTGTAAAAGCTCCAGTGTGACAGACAAGACCCTTGGCATTCTGATTCCTTCTTGTCTTGTTGGCCTTATCTCCCATCGCATACACACCTGAACACACCATGTTTTTTTGATACCACATACCTTTACACAGACTGGTTACCTTTGTCTCCAGTGACTCAATTCAACTTGTCCAGATGAACTACCATTCACTTCTCGGCTACATATTCTTTTCTCCATGGTCTTCCCCGATTTTCTCAGGAATGAGACACTTTTTTTTTTTTTTTTTTCCGAGACAAAGTCTCAATCTGTCACCCAATCTGGAGTGCAGTGGCGTGATCTTGACTCACTGCAAGAACCTCTGCCTCCCAGGTTCATGCGATTCTCCTGCCTCAGCCTCCTGGGTAGCTGGCCACCACACCTGGCTAATTTTTGTAATTTTAGTGGAGACCAGATTTTGCCATGCTGGCTAGGCTGACCTCAAACTCCTGACCTCAAGTGATTCACCCGCCATGGCCTCCTAAAGTGCTGGGATTAAAGGCACTGCACCTAGCCAGGAGTGAGACACTTATTCTTTCATACTTCCAACCAATGTTTACCTCCATTCTACTATTGGGCAGATTATGGTGAAAATGTCTGCATGTTTGTCTTCCCTCAAAGACTGTGAACTACTCGTGGGGAGGAATGATCTTTTGTATTTGTATTCACAGCGCGTGGCATGGTGTCTCATACATAGTAGATTCTGGGTAAATGTTAAATGGATGTGAAGTTAAGAGGATGTGTACAGAGCATACAGAGGTGGTGACACTGGTGGGAAGCAAGATGCCAGTTCCTAAGGCTGAGCACAAAACCCATCCTGGATCATGTGTAAGAAGTGCAGGAGCGTCTGTTCCATCGCTAGCGCCCTCCACCTCCCCATTTTGTGTTGGAGGCAGGGTAAGTTTGACATTGTCTCCATCTCAGAAGGAAAGAACGCTGATATATGTTATGCACATCTCACATTCACTCATTCATTTAACGAATGTTCACTGAATATTTACTCTGTGCCATGGCGCACCTGATTCTCACAACCTCTCTCAGCATTATCCGCATTTTTAGATGAGAAAGCTGAGACTCAGAGATTTATTTGCATAAGATCCCATAGACAGCAAGTGACAGAGATGAAAATTCACTGGTTCTGACTCTGGAGGGTGCCGGGCAAGAGTTGGGGGTTGCAGGTCTCCCGAGGGCTGGTCCAAGTGGGGCTCACCTAAAGCTGGTGTGTCTGGGAGCTGCCGTCTTCTCTTCAACTTCCTGCTTGGCCGTAGCGTCTTGCAGCTGCCGGGCGTCTGTGTGGATGGTCCGGGCCGGCGTCCTGGCCACGACCCTGCCAGGAAGAAAAGGTCGGTGAAAGACACGGCCTAACGGTCACTGGGGCTCAAGGGACACGAGTAGGAGCGTAGACCTGGAGGTGGCAATGGGCACCAGGGGAACAGTCATTGTTACCCAGTTGTCGAGGACCAAGTCCGCAGGAGCCACGACCCCGTGTTTCTTACAACCTGCATGACTTGAATTGACCCCAGTCAGCTTCCGTCGGCAGCGTCAGTCGTAGCTGCGCCGGCGCCGGTACCATGAGTGCCCGACGGGGAGGGGACAGAAGGGAAAGTCATCTCTTAATCATAGCCACTGAGTATTTTTACTTCCATCTAAATGCTCAATAAGACTTTCGGTGGTGGTTCACGCGGGGATTATCTCCCTTTTTTAATGTTCTGAAATGTTGACCCACCCCTCCATATGCGAATGGTTCGTTCTAGTAGTTCCGGGACTGAGGTCTCCCCATTGTTGGCCGCTCCCGCGCTGCCTTATGGGAACATGGGGGTTGGCTGAGGTTTCCCTGGGAGCCGCGGTACATTGTGGGAGAACAGAAAGATGGCGGCGCCCGTACGGTGGACTCTGTTAGGGGTGGCGGGGGGTTTGCGGCGGTTCGAGAGGCTCTGGGCCGGTAGCCTAGGCTCTCGCAGCCTGGCTCTTGCTGCCGCACCTTCAAGCAGCGGATCCCCATGGCGCTTGTTGGGCGCGTTGTGCCTGCAGCGGCCGCCTCTAGTCTCCAAGCCGTTGACCCCATTGCAGGAAGAGATGGCGTCTCTACTACAGCAGGTGGGACTGAGATGTAGGGTTCAGAGTGACGTTTATTCTGTGTGACCTTGAGCAAGTAATGTCACCTCCCTGAACTTAAGTATATGGTAATTACCCGCAGAATGGGCACCTTACTGACTTGGTTTGGTGCATAGATGTTCAACAAAAAGAGATTTCTTTTCATTGGTCGTCTTTATTATCACTTTAGGCAACTCTTTGGAGAGGCTCTACTTATTCATTCAACACAATAGGGATCCTGTGCTGAACAAGAATCGGTCCCTGTCACTAGGAGCTTACAAATCTGGAGGGACAGTCTTTGTGATGTGATGAGTGTTAAGGAAATACAAGAGACAGCGGGCACATCTATAAGATGCCTATGATAGGCCTACTCTGTTTAACCTCATGGGGCTATTTGTGTGAAGGGCAAGTGAGGAAACATGGGCAGAAACAGTATAGTGGCTGTGAGGGTGTGAAGTCACTACAGGAAGTGATTGAGGGGTGATATGTTTCTTCAGAATCCGAGATATTTTTTGTCTCTGTCTATTGAGAGCTATAAATTTCTCTTCTGTGCTTTTTGCTTGATTTATTCATTTACTCGCTCACTTGACAGATACGCATTACTCACCCTGTGGATGTTCATTGTGCCCATACTAGGCATCAGAGAGTATGTTAAGTGATAGAGGTGCTGTAATGAGTAAGGCAGAAGTACCTGTGATTCTCAGAGTACTTCAGTCTAGTTAGGTGGAGGGGATCAGTCAGTAACCAGATAATTATATAACTAAATGCAGACCCTGATAAGTGTTGTTAAGTAAAACACAGGACACTATAAGAGTGTTTAACAAACACATCAAATTTTGATTTTATGGTAAGTGTCAAGGAATGTCTCAGGCTTTCTGAATGCAGGTTTTTCTCCATATGAGAAATGTCTCTCTGAGACAGGCATATTTAAGTTGAAATCAGAAGGATGAGTAGGAATCTCCCAGAAGAAAGAATGTGACGAAAAGCATAGGAAAAAGGAACAGCTGCCTGAAAGTCCCTGAACAGGAAAGTCCTTGGTGGGTGAGATTCTGATCAAAGACTGACATGACTGGATTGTGGTAAGTAAGCAGTCATTGCCCAACCCAGCTCTCTGTTTTTGTAGCAGTCTTGACCTCCAATGACATTCTAACATTTTTGGCAAATGTAACTCAAGCCCAAAGTTCAGAGGACCATTTTTTTCCCTCTGTTTCCTTTCTGCATGATGTTTTGATTGTATATCTGGTTATGTTGGGTGATAAACTTCTGAGCCTGTCAAGTGTGCCATATCTCTTATTTTATTCTTCCTGGTTTTTTCTCCCCTTTTAATTTTGCCAGATTAAGGTAGTTTTTTTGCCTTTTTAATTTTCCCAGATTGAGATAGAGAAAAGCCTGTATTCAGACCACGAGCTTCGTGCCCTGGATGAAAGCAAGCGACTGGAAAAGAAGAAAGCTGACCTCTATGATGAAGAAGATGAACAGGATATATTGCTGGTGCAAGATTTGGAAGATATGTGGGAACAGAGATTTGTACAGTTCAAACTTGGAGCTCGCGTAACAGGTTTGTGATCCTTTTAGGCCAGCAAGAAGGAAGGGAAAGGGGTATTTGGGTTCCCAAATAAAGGATAGATGCTTAGCCCCCTGCTTTGTGTTTTAAGTAGCAAGTAATTTCAAATTCTTTTCTCTGTTGCTCACATCTACCATAATGTGACTTTTAAAAAGTCTGTCTTATTTTTGAGTGAGAGGTAAGGGTATTGGAATAGCCTTTTCACTGAATTAAACTTTGTGAATGTTATCTGTGTTTAACTCCAAGTCTGAGACTGAGAGTGGGGCAGATGAAGCCTTTTTCCACTAATTCCTGTGTTTTATGTGAAATCCCTCGTAAAATGGGAGATTGAGTTCTGTTTTCCTTGTTGCACAGATGAAGACTGAAGAACAGAGAAAGTAGGGGCTAGTTAGGTTAGTAGTAGTATCAAAAACAATGAAGTAGTTGTGTTTGAATTAGTATGGTCATTGTTTCTTTTTTGAAGACTCAAAATATGATTTGCTATTCAAAGAAGTTTACCTCTTGATTTCTTACGTTTTAGTTTTCTCAAGATTGTGAGACTCTTCGCTGGAAGAGGTCGGAGTTAGAGAGAAGGGTCAGAGGTGTAATTTGGTTCTAAACTCTTTGAGGGCAAGGATTGTGGATCTTAAAGGAAGATTGTAAAACTCCAGGCTTCTTGGTTCTGGTAGATCACAGTCTTCTTGCCTCTTCTGACCCCCTTTTCTGTAGAAGCTGACGAAAAGAATGACCGAACATCCCTGAACCGAAAGCTGGACAGGAACCTTGTTCTGTTAGTCAGAGAGAAGCTTGGAGACGAGGATGTTTGGATGCTGCCCCAGGCGGAATGGCAGCCTGGGGAGACCCTTCGAGGAACAGCTGAACGAACCCTAGTGACACTCTCAGGTAGGTTCTCTGCCTTCCTTTAAATCCCACAAAATTCACTTTAGATTCAGCCAGAGGATTTACAGGCTGACTGTGGGGAATTGAATTAAGGGTAGGGGTGGGAAGGTTAATGGAAACTTTGATGTTTATAAAAATTTCAGCTAGAAAAATCCAGGTAAGGATTTCTTTTTTTTAAGATCAGGTGAGAATCTGTCTTTGTTCCACTGAGATTTTAAAATTTAGTAGATTGAAAATTGATATTTTTACCATTTTGTCAGCCTGCTTGTCTTCTTATCTTTGCAGCTTTGCTTATTGGGATCACTGCTTATCTATTCACTCGACTAGAAACCTCACAATTATACTTGACCTCATTCCTACATCTATAAGTTCTTGAGTCCCTCATGTTCTGTTCTAAATAGTCCCCTCTTTGTTCTAACAGCTTTAGCTGTGACCCGCTTCACTTCTCACTAGACTAGGGTTTCTCATCTTTGGCATTATTGATGTTTGGGGTCAGATAATTGTGGGGAGCTACTCTGTAAGTTGTAGGACATTTAGCACTGTCTCTGGCCTCTTCCTACTAGATGCCAGTAGCACTACCTCATCCCCCGACCCCACCCCCATGCAACCACCAGAAGAACCTCTAGACATGGCCAGATATTACCCAGGGAGCAAATTACAGTAGTTGAGAAGCACTACACTGAGCTATTGAATTAGATGCCAAGTAAGGTTAACCTTGCTTTTGTGGAGTGCCCTTCAGTGCTGCCAAAATGAGCTTTCTGAAACACAAATCCCTTGTCGCTTCTCTATGTAGAATTCTTAAAAGGTTTCCCATAAAAATTCTAACTGTCAAGCATGGCCTGCAAATCTTACTTGCCCTGATTTTAGTCTCATCAGTCTTCCGTCTTGCTGCTCATTGATGTATAATTCAAGTTCTAACTTAACAAACCTTTTGCATTCCTTGAATAATGTGGTCTTTCATGTGTCTCTGCTTTGGGGTCTGCTGGTCCCTGATGAAATGCTTTACTCCTTCCTGGCCTGAGTGCTCAGTTTTTAACACAGCTTCAGGAAGACAGCGCTACTAGAGGCTGCATAGCACTTGTATGTATCCTTGTTCCATTCATGCAACAAACATCTTGGCTGTCAGTGATGGGCTGGACACTACCCTGCTCCCTAGGAGCTTAAGTTCTAGTGGAGAATACATTCTTTCACTCAGGCCATTGCACTGTAATTGTTTACTAACACATTTTTCTCCCTAGTCAGAATTTTGACCTTCTTGAACGTATGGGCAGTATCTGTTCCTCTCGATGATCCTAGCTTTCAATCAAGTACCTGGCACATAGACGTTGAACGTTGACTAAATGGATTTCGTGGTGCATAGCCACTTTACCTGCCCGCTCCCCAGCACAAGTACCTGCTAACGAAATGTCAGCAGCCAGCGTGTCCCCTTGATTCTCCTGTGGGGCCCGTGTGGCCTGCAGGAGAGACATCAAGACAGAATGGAATATGGTGGGAGGGGAGGTTGCTTCTTTCTCAGTTTCCTCTGCCGTCAGGTAGGAGTTGGCAGTTGAGTTTCTTGTGCTTAGGTGCTCAACCTCTCTTAATGTCAGATATTCACGACTGATCCTTGCTCAGCTCCCACTTTGTTTGCAATTTGGGGAGGGGTTCCAACCCAGCACTATGCTTTCCTTTAAACATTGCATTGTAATAAATAAATGGAAATACATCAAATATATTAAAAGGCATTTATGTTTAATAGATGCATATAAAACAGTATATTGACTTATTACAAATTTACTAAACTGACAAATATAAAATGGCAAAGAAAAGCTCAAGCAGTATGCGTATATACTGTATTTTTACAAAGTGAAAGTACACTCCTTTCCTCCCCACTGGCTCCACATTTGCATCATTGCTGCAAGATGGAATTGCTGCAGGTAGAATTAGTGGGTCAAAGGTGTACACACTTCAGTTTTGGTAAGTTGCCGTCCAGAATGTATATAACAATTGATTTTTCGGGAGTGGTATATGAGAGTGCCTCTTTGTCTAGACCTCACCAACAAATGAAATAATCCCTTTTAAAATTTTACCCATCTAGTCAGTCAAAATGATCTCTTTTGGATTAGCATTTTCCTGTTTGCTGGTGAGATTCACTGTCTTTTCGTATGTTTATTGCGGTTTGTACTTCTTCTTTTGTGAACTGCCTATTTAGATTGTTTGCTTATGTTTGTAATAAGGTGTTTTTTTAATTTGTTTATGTTTTTAATCCATCTTTTCCAGATTATAGAAAAGTAGCATGCATTTATGGAATTAAGTTTAGAAAATTCAGGAAAGTGTAAAGAAATACACCAATACAATTCCACCACTCACAGAGACCCACTGCTGACATTTTTTATTGTACATGAGCTCACATTATATATAAATTTTTCATCTAATGCTAGTAGTGGGTTTTTTTTTTTGTTTGTTTTTTTGAGATGGCATTTTGCTCTTGTTGCCTAGGCTGGAGTGCAATGGGATGATCTCAGCTCACCACAACCTCTGCCTCCTGGGTTGAAGCAATTCTCCTGCCTCAGCCTCCCAGGTAGCTGGGACTGCAGGCGTGTACCACGACGCCCATGTAATGTTTTGTATTGTTAGTAGAGACAAGGTTTCACTGTGTTAGCCCGGATGGTCTTGATCTCTTGACCTCGTGATCCGCCCGCCTTGGCCTCCCAAAATGCTGGGATTATAGGCGTGAACCATCGCGCCTGGCCTAGTGGTGTACTTTTTCTTAATATGAGAAAAGCAATTCATGTATGTGGTAAAAAAAATTATTGGTGTCTAGTAAATGTACGGTAAGATGTCATTCTCCCTTTTCAGAGGCAGCCTCTATTAGTAATGTTTTTCTGTATCTCTTTAGAAATTCTCTGTGCATATATAAATGCATAATTGTTTTATTTCCTTTTTTTCCGTATAATGGGAGCATGTGTATACACTGTTATGTGCCTTCCTTTCTTCTCATATATAGCTTTTAACCATCTTTTCAGATCAGCCTGTGAAGACCTATCTTAAGCTTTTTTAACACCAGCATACTATTTTATCATATGTATGTGCTACAGTTTGGTTAGCCAGTCTGTTTTCACAGACAAAGCCACAGTGACTATCCTTGTGTGCTCATCTTTGCTCACATGGGCAAATTAGTATATCTGATAGGATAAAATTCTAGAAGTGGAGTTGCTGGGTCAAAGGGCATGTGCAATGAAATTGATACCTCTTGCCAATTAATAATTTATAATCCCACGCAAAAAATATGTGTGAAATATAAGTTTTTTCCTTGTCCTTCATAAGCAGTGTACAGCTCAGTTTTTGAACTTCACTAATGATGATATATTGTTTTAACTTTATTTCTTTAAATGATTAATAAGATTGAATACCTTTTAATGTATTTCTAGGCCAGTGATATTTATTTTCATGTGAGCTTACTGTTCATGTGCTTCGTTCATTTTTCTTTTTAATTTGTTGCTTTTTTTTTTTCCCCTCATTGATTTCTTTCTTTTAGAGGTGGAATCTTGCTATCTTGCCCAGGCTGGCCTAAAACTCCTGGACTCAAGCAGTACTCCTGCCTCAGCTTCCTGAGTATCTGCACTGATTTTTAAGTTCTTCTTATACCTTAAGATATTCCTTTGTTGAATGTGTTGAAAGTATTTTTCCTAGTTTGTCATTTTGTCTTTGACTTTTCCTGTACTTCATTATTCCTTGCAGAAAGATTGAATTTTTATGTAGACAAATATAAATCTTTTCTTTTTTGGGCTTAAAAATTTTGTTTCTTGCTTAGAAAGGCCTTGCCCTCTCAAATAATATTTTAAGGCAAAAGAAAGTATCCCACATTTTCTTTTAATGCTCATGTTTTTATTTTAATTAGAAAATACACCCAGCACTTTGGGAGGTTGAGGCAGGCAGATTGCTTGAGGCCAGGAGTTCAAGACCAGCCTGAGCAACATGGCAAAACCCTGTGTATACTAAAAATACAAAGAAAAATATTAGCTGGGCGTGGTGGCACATGCCTGTAATTCTGGCTACTCAGGAGGCTAAGGCTTGAGAATCCTATGAACCCAGGAGGCGGAGGTTGTAGTGAGGCAAGATTGTACCACTGCATTCCAGCCTGGGTGACAAAGTGAGACTGTCTCAGAAAACAAAAATGCAGAAAAGATTGGAAAATATTAAATGTTCATGAAACAACCATCTAGAATGAACAGATTTTTTATGAGAAGTTGAAATGTCTTGTTGAATCTTTGACCTATATGGTAACAGTTTGAATATGAGGACCGAGCATGGGATCCCTTGGTTTCTCCTGTCTGGCAGCCACTTCTTCAGATGCCAGTTAGTAATTAGTCCGTCATTTCTCCATCCTTTGAAATGCTGCATTGGGGTTATTAACTCTTAGTTATGGACTGCAGGTATTGTCTACTCATCTGTCTTTGTCTTTAACCTTGTTTATGACTTTTTCATTCCGCAGGAGTCATATCGGGTCTTTTTCAATGCTTTCCATGTGACACCCTTTTTAAAGGTGGATGAGCTTTGTTTTACAGCCCAAATGTCCTGGTCCTTCACCAACAGAGAGTGACTGGGCTGAACATAGGAACTAGGTGCTCTGACTCCCAGGTGGGATTGTAACTGTTGCTGACTTCCAGTCTAAAAACAGTAGCTTGGCACACGAGAGTGAGCCCAGTGAACCTGGACTCCATGGGTGAGGAAGCATTTGGACTGAGAGGGGAGGAGGCGCTTTTCAGGAATGGCTCTAGTCCTGTTTTTACAGATTGATTTTACCTCAGGCCAGATCTTGCAGAGACCCCCTGTAGTTTTGGGAGCCAGAGTAAACAGATGGCTGTATCCTTACCTTCCAATTGTGATTTTTCTTTTCTTCCCTCTTCAGAAAACAACATGGAAGCCAAGTTCCTGGGAAATGCACCCTGTGGGCACTACAAATTCAAGTTCCCCCAGGCAATGCGGACAGAGAGTAACCTCGGGGCCAAGGTGTTCTTCTTCAAAGCACTGCTGTTAACTGGAGACTTTTGCCAGGCCGGGAAGAAGGGCCAACATGTATGGGTCACTAAGGATGAGCTGAGTGACTATTTGAAACCAAAATACCTGGCCCAAGTTAGGAGGTTTCTTTTGGACCTCTGATGGGCCAAGCTCCTGTGGACGGTGATCAGATAAGTCTGGGCTTAGGGCCTCAAGGCCGTTGTATGGTTTCTCACATTTGCAGGTAATATCTAGAAGCAGGCTAAATTCTGAGAAATAAATGAGTCTATTACTCTGTTGGTCTCAGCTGATTTGCCCTTTGATGGCTCCATGAAGAGAGAGTCATCTGTTAGGGTGTCTTTCCATTTGTTCCCAAGGTGGTAATTGAGGACTGCATTATGTTAGAGTGCATCACTGGCTTACTGGGCCCAGGCTGTGACTTGGCCCAGAGTCATCCTGCATGTCCCTGTTGGTGCTGGAGGGGACTGCTGAGCCCTTGCCCCTCGCCTCTTTGGGGCTCTTGGCTCTTCAGTGTGTTGCTTTGGCCCTCACTGGTCCCCAGTGCCTGGCACATACAAGGCACTCACTAAACATTTGTTAAGTGAGTGGAAGAGCATGGGGGAACTCAGGCATACCTTTGCCCAGAAGAGTGATTTTAGTCTCAAGTCCTAGATTCCGTCAGATGCTTCCTGGTTTCCTCTCAGACGGCCTGGGTTAAACAGGCTGTGAGCATGTGAAATGGGATTTCTGTTTCTGCATCGGATGCAGCCTTGTGTTCTTGCCCAGGGTTAGGGAAATTGCTTTCTGTGATCAAAATTGAGGGGCCTAGTCCCGGTATTCCTCTCCTCACCTCCTCCTGCACGTGTTCTCTCCCTCACATTACCGAGGGGAGATGTCCCCTGGCATAGGCTTGCTGATTTGAGCTGTAGTGGCAGCTTTAGAGTGAAGCCTGGGTGCCGCTGTGGGGCCAGGATGCACTTTCTGGGTTTTGGAGTGAGTTGTGTGTGAACTGCATTGCATATTCTTAGGGCCATGGGCACCTCTGACCTGCAGGGGAAGGAATCACCGGAGTGAAGTGGTGAGTCTTCATGACCATGCATGTCTGTAATAACCTTGTGTTTTCTTTGGTGGGAAATAGCAAATATGCAGCTGGGAAATAGAGAAATGGTGTCAGAATGACCCAAAATTATGTTAGATTTTCCTCAGAACATTCATACTTTAAAATGATCAGGACAAGACTGAATAGCTTAAGAAAAAAGCTGAAAATTTGATGGAAGCGCCTTCCTTTATTGCAAGTGGCGGCTGGTTTAGTAGCTTCTAGAAGCACTGCTAGCCTTTCCACGGTGTTCAGCTATCGGGGAAGCTGCGAGTGGAATGGAAAAAGCTGTGAAGACACCTCACCCACCTTGTTTTAAAAAGTTGATAAAGAAGGCCCTGTCCTGCATCACAGTTTTAATTTTGATGGAACGCATCTCTGCTAAGACGACATCTCAAAGGCCCTACGTCTCAGGAGGCAGTATGAGCCCAGGGTTTCAGGCTGCTCGGGACTGGCGGACAGGTGGTGGGGATACTGCATGTGCATCGTCATTAGGCTTGGTTCTCTTTTGTTGCTGCTCTGGCTGCAGAATTCCATAGGTTTTGAGTGGTCTGCCCCACCCCCCTTATCTTATTTTTGGAGTGTGATATTGCAGAATGCAAGATTTTTAGCATTATAGTATAAATAACTATAACTGCCGAGTGCCAGCTTGAATCTTCTACCGGCTGCCAAACATGACCAAAAAATTGTTTCTAGTGTATCCTTTGGGGGAAGATTGCCAGGGAACAAAATATGAGGTGATGTTCTCAGTGTGGGAGGAGAGCGTAATGTGTGTGGTGCTGTGGGGATTAGGAGTTCCAGTCTGAAGTGTGTTTGTACAACCTAAGAAGAGAAATGCCTGTGTATGTGTGTGTGTGTGTGTGTGTTTGTGTGTGTGTGTGTGTAACATGTACAACGGACCACCCAGTTCACTCTCAGGATCCTCCAGATGTTAAGGTTTAACCTCTGCCTCTTGACCATTGCTTTTCCAAATGGTTTCTAGTCTCCTGCTTTTCATCTTTGCTGGTTCTATAGAGAATGCTGTCCTGCATATAAACTTGTTTTCCTGGTAACTTACTTTCAAGGGTTACCTCCTGCTGGGCCATTTCCACACCTTGTATGTGCTTCTACACTTAGCACTTTGTAGGATAACTAGTTGTTAATCTGGCTCCTACACAGGTTGAATATCTCTTACCTAAATGCTTGGGAGCAGAAGTGTTTCAGATTTCAGGTTTTTTCTTGAATTTTGGAGTATTTGCATTATACGTAATGAACTGTCTTGGCAATGGGACCAAAATCTAAACAAGAAATTCTTCTGTGTTTTATATACATCTTGTACACACAGCCTGAAGTTAATTTTATGCCATATTTTAAATAATTTTGTACATGAAACCAAGTTTGTGGTAAGTACTTGACATGTGGCTTTTCCACCTGTGGTGTCATTGTGGCCCTCAAAAAGTTTTGGGGTTCAGAGCATTTTGGATTTTGGGGTTAGGAATGTTCATCTGTACCTACTGGACTTCAGAAACGATGTGTAAATTAGCTCCTTTCTCCATGAGCACTGGACTTGGGGTCAGAAAACCTGGGTTTGAATTTTTATGACCTCAGTTAAGTTACTACTACTGTCGATGACTGCATAGTGACTCCTGAGTGCCAAGAGCCCTGTGGGCATCCTTACCTACAAGCTACATTGTTATTTAAACCAGCAGAGCAGGCATCTTTATCCCTATTTTATACATGAGAAATAAACTCAAGTTAGTTAGCTTACTTAGAGTTACTTCCTAGTAAGAAGTGGGGCCAGAATTCAAACCTAGACCTGTATCCAAAGCTGGTTCTTCACCTTTCTTAGCTTTACCTTTCTCGTCTATATAATGAAGATGATACTACTTCTGAGGTAATGTGTTATGTGAAGGTACTCAGCACTGTGCATGGCTGGTTCTGAACACTCAGTAAATATTTCCCTCCTTCCAACGTACTTAGGCTCCTGCATTCTGCTCCTTCGTTTAGCTGTAACATCTTTAGCTTTTACAACTCCATTCTCACCTTTTCTAGGTTATACACTGTGGCAACCAAGTATTTCTGACCTATTTGGAAAGGGACGTGAGTAATTTGGACATTAATGGATTCCATCAGCTGATCTCAAAATGGGTGTGTGGCAGGTCAAGTCCCATAGCCAGCCACATCCAGCCGGATGGGGATGTTAGCCCTGCCTGTCCCACCCTGAGCCAGGAAATCCAGAGCCACTGTAGGCACAGGCTTATGGGCACTAAAAACAGAATAGATTTGCTGACCCGTTCTATTACCCCAGCAGGGGAAAAGGAGTGCAGCTGAAAGGTCAGCAGCGCAATTATTGAAAGCTCACAGATCACTCAGCTTCAAACACACAGCAAGATAAAGCCTGTTTGCCTGAAATCTCAGGGTAGCCTCAGCCCCTGCCCTTCTCTGCTGTATTTTCTAGAAGCCCATCGAGCCTGGATTATGGCCAGTCACTTTAGGCTATCAGTCACCTTTCACCCGCCTTGGCATTTCAGTGCTTAAAGCGGGAAGTGAAGGAGGAAAGTGTTTTCTCTGGCCAGAGTAGGTGCTGTGGAAGGCTGGGGATAGGTCCAGATAGCTGAATCACTGCTGTAGCTGAGGGACTGGGGGCGGGAGGTCCCCTGCATGTCAGGAGGTAGGCATGGCCAAGGAGGGTCTTACTAGCCTAGAGCAAGGCATAGGTGCACGTACATCCCAGCCATCCTACCCTAAGCCACTCTGAAGTGGGCCTGAGAAGCTGGTCCCAGGTTTTATTCAGAGGCTTTGGCAGTACAAACAGCAGTGATTGCTCCAGCGTCAGATACCAGGCCCCAAGTAGCTGCTGAGTGGCTACGGTGGCGGGGAGAGAGACTCCAGGTTCTCTTTGTCCCAGTAGGGAAAAACTGTCCTAATACAGTCAGATGAGGGTACTCAGGCTAGTGCCTTTGGGGATGACAGGGCTAACAGACAAAGTTGAGAACACCCTGGGTTTAAGGGGTTTGGGACACACTTCCAGGTCAGAAAGCTCTGGGGTAGATCAGGCTGAGAAAAGGAGAGAGGATATCCCCAGACCGAGAAACTGGATGGGGGCCCAGAGTGGAAGGCGGGGCTTTGCGACAGCTGGAGTGGCTCATATACATGAGCGCCACAAGGTGGCAGGGTTTGCCTTCCGGAAGCAGAGAGGCTGCCCCTGGAAACCTTCACAGCGTCTGGCCTGAGGCTGCTGCCTTTGGAGAAGCTTCTTATCTCAGGGTGAGCAGAGTCCCCAGCACCCAGTCCCTGGGGGTTAAGCAGCAGTCAGAAGCTGGCTTGCAGCCAACCAAGACAGATGTGGGGTACTCACGGCCATCCACCTCCACGCATCAGCCCCAGGGAGTGCCACAGATAGATGCCCTGCCCTTGGGAGGGGAGGGGACCCAGACTGCCATGTGTTGGAACCACTTCATGTAGCTTTGTGGTAGGCCTGCATGTCCACAACATATCTGACTCGCCTAGGAATTATCATGGTCCTGTGTGGCAGTCTTTACTCTTGCCATTTTTAGATTAGCAGACAGGCTTGGAGAGGGGAGGAGACCCTGTGAAGGTATCAGTCAATGCTTGGTAGAGCCAGGATTTGAACTCAGAGCTACATGTTTCTAAAGCCACCCGTTGTCCCATGCTGCCTGGACCCCTGACTTTGTGTCACTGAATCCCTGAACTGGTCATGGAGGGGCAATCTGCTGCAGGCTCATAGACTCCTTGGAAAACCTGAACCAGGGTGATTTGTGAGACGATTGAAATTATTTGAACCTGGAGAAGAGGGTGATGAGAGTCATGGTTTTTGAGTGTGTCTATTACTTACGCAGAGGATGCCAATTAGTCATCTTGGTCTGAGTTAGAGGAAGTAAGCAAGCTTCAAAACGCAACAGTAGGAATTTTGAGAAGTTACACATGGGAAGAATTCCTTGACATTTAGGATTATTAAATATTAAAGTGAGTTTTTTTTTGAAGATGCTACTTCTTAGTGCAAAAATCAACAGTTAAAGCACGATTTGGGAAAGCTAATTAGTAACAGTGGGTGAGAATCTCCATGAGTATTAAAAATAAAACAAGAACAAATGCCATTAAAAATAAGGTCAATTCTAAGTAGTTCAAGAGATTAGTCTTTTTCCGTTTCTTTGTCGGTCACCTCACCACATTTTCTACAGGACAGTAAATCCTGATGATAAGGAAAACCTCAAAGAGAATTCTTGAAACATTCCGGTTAACCCTTCAACAAATATTTGTGGAAGAGGTTGTTTTACAGTTATGTACTGGGAATAAAATGGAGATCAAAGTACTCTTGGCCAACATCCTTACGATGATTTAGTGCTGAAAGCCAAGGGGAGCTGTGCTGTGTACCACCCTGTGAGGGCCTCAGGGTGGGCCTCAGAATAGAGAGGAGGGACCTGGGGAATAGAGGAGAATAGGAATCACGTGCACAAAACCCAGAGAGGCTTGGAAGAAGCTCTGTGGGGCTGGAGGGCAGTGCACAGGGGAATTATTTTACAATATTTTCGGTTCTTAGCTGTCCAGGATAGCTTAAGAGTAGTTTTGTCTGAAGGCAGGAGAATGAGTTCCATGATGCCTTGTGCAGAGTCACATTGCACCTGAGGGCTGGATTCTAAAGTCAGTGTATAGGTCACGAATCACCTAAGACCAAAGTTACCATAGAAATATCCTTTAGAAAGGTAACACATTGGTGACTGGCCAGGTCTCTCTGAGAATCCACCATGGCCAGTGTTTCTTCCAGTGCTGGAACCGATCATGATTTATTTGGATGAGCACAAGATTAAACAGCTGGCTTGTGTTTAGGAGCGGTGATATGTAAAATACTAAGATTCCTGTCTCTGTTCCTGAAGGGCAGTTGGCTGCAAGGCTGTGCCTGTCCCTCAGAGGCTTGAATGGGGCGGTTTGGGAGAATGTGAAGAGGATTCTGAATTACACCAAATATCGTGAGATGCTCACACAAAGACAGACATTCGAGGTCCAACATGGAGTTGCCTCATCCATCCCAGGCTAACTCCAGAGCAGGAGGCCATGGAAGAAATAGTGGGTGAAAATGCCTGCCCTGTTTACAGTATCATTGGTCTCACCTTTAAAATTCCTGTGGTAATAGTTTGAATTCATAAAAGTCAAATATGTGTATGATGGATTCTGTTGACTCCACAGTATTCCTTTGGTTCCCAGTTGTTTCTGTAGCTCCCTGCACACTGCCGTCTACAACAGCTAATTGTCAAGCAATGAAACTTGTGTTTTAACACATACATGCAAAGGAAGCTTAGCCTCAAGGGGGAACAAATTCCCCCCTCTTCTTTTTTTAAAGGAGAGAGATTGGGGTTTTGGAGAAGTTCTTAAGCCAACAAAGGGAAGGGTGAATGATAAAGTGATTAAGTTGGGTCGTTGGAGCCTCAGCCAATAACAACGTGGGATTACCAGTAATGGTTCTAGCCTCAGCCAATAACAATGTGGGATTACCAGTAATGGTTCTAGCCTCAGCCAATAACAATGTGGGATTACCAGTAATGGTTCTAGCCTCAGCCAATAACAATGTGGGATTGCCAGTAATGGTT
>PVKV010029125.1:0-24055 GCA_004027835.1 Alouatta palliata | reverse complement strand
GGTACTGTATTTGTTGTCTAGTTTTGGTATCAGGATTACACTGACTTTATAATATGAGAGGACCAGTGTTACCTCCTTCTCTATTGTAGAACATGTTTAAGATTAGTTGTATTTCTTCCATGAATGTTTGATAAAATTCATCAGTGACAATATCTGGAAATGCAATTTGTTTTGTGGAAAAGTTTTTATTTCAAATAAAATGTATTTAATTGGTGATACGGTTTGACTCTGTCCCCACCCACATCTCATCTTGAATTCCTATGTGTTGTAGGAGGCATCTAGTGGGAGGTAACTGAATCATGGGGGCAGATCTTTCCCATTCTGTTCTCATGATAGTGAGTAAGTCCGATGAGATCTGATGATTCTATAAGGGGGAGTTTCCCTGCAATCTCTCTTCTCTTGTCTGCTGCCATGTGAGATGTGTCTTTCACCTTCTGCAATGATTGTGAGGGCCTCCCACGCATGTGGAACTGTAAGTCCATTAAATCTTTTTCTTTTGTGAAGTGCCCAGTCTAGGTATGTACTTATCAGCAATGTGAAAATGAACTAATACAATTGGTATCATATTATTCATAGTTTATTTTGATCTTGTGTCAACATTGGTAAATAGTATTTTCTAAGAAAATTACCCACTTAATCCAAGTTATTTAATTTATTGAAGTATTTTCTTAATATTACATTAATTTATTATACAATATGGTACTATACAATATGTGGTCATATTTATTTCATTCTTTATATTGATAATTTATATTTTTCACCCTTTATTGATAAATCTTGCTAAAGCTTATTAATTTTATTAGTGTTTTAAATAACCAAGGTTTGGATGTAGTTTTTTCTCTTACTGATTTTTAGTTTATTATATCTTTTCATTATTGTCTTTTTCTCCAATACTTTGTTTAATTTGCTCTTATTTTGCCAGTTCTTAAGGTGGAGACTTAAGTAGATTTGAAATTAATCTTCTTTATAGGCATTTAAAGGTATACGTTTTTTTTCCCCCTAAACTTTGATTTATCTCTATTCCGCAAATTGTAGCATGGAGCATTTAAATTTTCACTCAATAAAGTTCCTAATTTTCCTTATGGCTTTCTACATGACTTATATATTTACAAGTCTACTGCTATAATGTCCAAATATCTGGAGTATTCTCAGAATTGTATCATGATTTATTACCAAACTAATATTGTAATTTTTAGAGATCATACTCTCTACAATTTCAATCTTCTAAAATTAAGATTTGATTTATGGCATCTAATATGGTTTGGCTGTGTCCCCACTCAAATCTTATCTTGAATTGTAGTTCCCATAATCTCCACATGTTGTAGAAAGAACCTGGTGGGAGGCAATTAAATCGTGGGAGCAGTTACTCCCATGTTTTCTCATGATAGTGAGTGAGTTATCAGGAGATCCAATGGTTTTATAAGGAGCTTTTGTCCTTTGCTCAGCACTTCTTCTTTCCGCTACAATGTAAAGAAGGACATGTTTGCTTTCCTTCATGCCATGATTGTAAGCTTCCTGCAGAACTGTGCGTCAATTAAACCTCTTTCTTTTATAAGTTACCCAGTCACAGGCAGTTCTTTGTAACAGCATGAGAATGGACTAATACAATATCTAATTTAACTAACTTTGGTGAACATTCCATGTCTCCTAGAAAAGAATGCATATTCTTAAGTTTTCAGGTGAATTACTTTGTAAAGTCAACTAAAGCAGATTTGGGGATATTATTGTTCAGGTCTTCCAACTCCATACCTGTTTATTATTTGCCCTGTCAATACTCAGAGAGCGTGGTAAAATACTCTAATTACGAAAGTGGATTTGTTTGTTTCTCCGTTTATTTCTATCAATTTTTGCTTAATATATTTTAAAGCACTGTTAATAAGTTCATACACTTTAGGATGGTTATGCCATCTTGATAAATTGACCCTTTTATTGCTGTGGAATGTGGCTCTTTATTCCTAGAAACTTTCCTTATTCTGAAGCTTACTTGGCTTGATATTGCAGCTGTCACCTCAGCTTCCTTACAATTGTTAGTCTTTGCATGATATTTTCTCTTTTCTTATACTTTCAACTTGCCCATATTTTTTATGTTTAAAGTATATTCTTATAGATGACAAACAGTTGTGTATAATATAGGTCTTTTATTTTACTTTGATACTATTTCCTTGGAGTTGTTAGCATATTTGCAGGATTATTGTTACAGGTTGGTTTAAGTCTATGATCTTACTCTTTGTCTTCTAGCTCTATTTTTGGTATCCATGTTTTTCTTTTAGTGCTTCTTTTGAGTTTGTTGAATCGTTTTCAGTCTTACATTTTAAATATTTTGTGAGTGTTAAAATACACAGGTTTTTTTAGTGGCTGATCTAAAGATTATAACACGAATCCTCAAATTTCTATGTTTAGAGTTAGTATTCAATAACTTTATTTGAAATATGAAAGCTTTGAAACAATAAAATTCAATTTATTCCCAACATTTTTATTTTGTCATGTATTTTAAATCTTCACATGTAACAGTCCTTGTAATACAATGTTTTTGCCTGTAAAATATTTCAAAAATATAAAGAAGTCGTTCATGTACCAAAATATCTACTATTTCTAGATAATTTCTGCTAATCTGTCTTCAATTTCATTAAACCTTTCCTGCATAGTCTCTAATCTGCTGTTAATTCTATACAGAAGTTTTTAAATAGTGGCATTATTAAAACATATTTCACATGTCATACAATTCACCCATTTAATGTGTACTATTTAATGCCTTTTTAGTATATTCAGAATTGTACAAAAAATACCACACCAATTTTAGAACCGTTTCATTACCATAACAAAAATACTAAACTAAACTGGACCTAAATTGAATAAGCTGAGGCAGGAAAGGATGTTGGGTAACCAGCCCAACCTAGTACATGGGTGCCCTTAGTGCTGGCAGTGACAAGGGATTGAGAAAAGGAAATAAAGACAGAGACACAAGAATAGAAGTTACAGCATGGGTCTAGGGGACCAACGCAAGCATGGGAAACACATTGGTTCTGAGCTCTGGGCTCCAAACACTTTTATTATGTGCATAATCTCCTTGATCTTACGGGCGTGGAAGGGCAGGGTGAAGCCATAGGTAAGACAGCCGGGTGGAGAGCACTTGAGATCCTTCTAGGACATGCTAAACTAGTGCTCTGAGTTTATCACAGATTGTTATTGGGGTGCGGGTGCGGCTGCATCAGAAGTATAGTGGATGAGGAGGCACAGGATCTGATCACACCCAGTGCATCAAGGGGCTTTTGTCTCCAGAGCATTGAGGATATAGAACAATTAACGGATCTTGTGAGCAGAGGTCACCTTCCTTCTCAGAGATCTGTGCATAAGCCATCTTTACAAGGCCCTGATGCAGTCTCCATATTGAGAAAGCATTTGTGGGACCAGAGGAATATTGCCTGCTCTGCAACCACCCCAAGGTGTTCCCCAGTGTTACTGTGCTCTTGGATGGTCTTTACCTTAGGCCTTCTGTTGCCGCTTGATTTCTAATTAACTGCACCAACAATACAGTTCAGTTTGGTGTATAAATTTCTCTAGATACTCTTTCCACAGTGGTTCACAGGGCTTTGTTTTTCCTTCCTGGATTATCTTGACTATGGATAGCTTATTTTTAAGAGTTCATTGCCATTTTAATTCTGGTCCAGATCACTTCTCCAAAATCTTTCCAAATCCATTCTATTTTGCTGCTTTTCTTTAATTTTCTAAAAGCCACAGATTCTAGATTTTCAATCAGCACACTCTCACCAGAAGTTGAACAAATACAGCTAGAAAAAGAAAGCTCCCTGAACAGTGTTTTTAACTAATGATATTTTTTAAAGCTTACCAATATAAGTATTTTTAAAGGTTATATTTTTCAAAGTCATAACCATGATTGTTTTTGTTTTCTCTCATAATATAGATTGTCATGGGATAAATCGCAGTCCCTAGCTTCTATTTTTCCAAATAAATAAGTAGAACATGTTATTGGGATTATATCATTTAATATTAATTTTCCTGAAGAAGAAAGAACTTTGTCTGCCATTGTTTTATGTTAGTACTCAAATTGAGGTAGAAAACAGAAGCAGGTTTAACATTGGGATGACTCAGGTTGTGTTCCTGTAGGTTTGAAGTGGGACCTCCTTCCTGCCTTTTGAGGGGGGAAACTGACTGTTTTGAACACATATCCTGGATTAGTTGGGTTGTTTTGTATTGAGGACCCAGAAAGTCTTGGAAGGGACTACTAGCTTCATCATGAATGTTTGCCTGTCACCAATGTGAGTTCACAGGGAAGACTTCCTCAACTGGGGTTCAGTCTGTAATTTTCCTGTCTGTTATTAATTTGTTCTGAGTTACTTTGGATTTTGTAATTTAGCCAAATAAAGGCAATATGGTTTTACCTGAAAATAAATAAAAAATAAATCCTTTCAAAATAATATTTTTTCTTTTTTTGTCAGCACTATATTTATTTTATTTTATTTTATACTTTTTATTTTTCCATAGTTTATTGGGGTACAGGTGGTGTTTGGTTACATGGGTAGGTTCTTCAATGATGATAGTATAGTATAGTTTGAAATCAGGTAGTGTGATACCTCCAGAATTTTTTTTTTTTTTTTTTTTTTTTTTTTTTTTTTTTTTTTTTTTTTTTTTTTTTTTTTTTTTTTTTTTTTTTTTTTTTTTTTTTTTTTTTTTTTTTTTTTTTTTTGCTTGTTCTTGCTTTGGCTATGTGGGTCCTTTTTTGGTTCCATATGAACTTTAGAATTTTTTTTTCTAATTCTGTGAAGAACGATGGTGGTATTTTGATGGGGATTTTGTTGAATTTCTAGGTTGCTTTGGGCAGTATGGTCATTTTTACAATATTGATTCTAACCATCCGTGAATATGGAATGTGTTTTCATTTGTTTGTGTCATCTATAATTTCTTTCAGCAGTGTTTTGTAGTTTTCTTTGTAGAGGTCTTTTACCTCCTTGATTAGGTGTATTCCTAAGCATTTTATCTTTTTTTTTTTTTTTTTGCAGCTATTATCAAAGGGATTGAGTTGTTGATTTGATTCTCTGCTTGGTTGCTGCTGGTGTAGAGGAGAGCTATGACCTGTGTACATTAATCTTGTGTCTAGAAACTTTGGTAAAGTCTTTTTTTTTTTTTTTTCAGTCAGAGTTTCACCCTTGTTGCTCAGGCTGCATTGTAATGGCACAATCTTAGCTCACTGCAACCTCCACCTCCTGGGGTTCAAGCAATCCTCCTGTCTCAGCCTCCTGAATAGCTGGGATTATAGGAGCCCACCATCATGGCTGGCTAATTTTTGTATTTTTAGTAGAGAAAGGGTTTTATCACGTTGGCCATGCTGGTCTCAAACTCCTGACCTCAGGTGTCCCACCCACATTGGTCTTCCGAAGTGCTGGGATTACAAGCCTGAGCCACCGTGCCTGGCCTGCTGAATTTTTTATCAGTTTGAGGAACTTTCTGGAGGAGTCTTTAGGGTTTTCGAGGTAAACAATCACATCATCAGCAAACAGTGACAGTTTGACTTCCTCTTTATCGATTTGGATGCCTTTTATTTCTTTCACTTGTCTGATTGCTCTGGCTAAGATTTATTGCACTATGTTGAAGAAGAGTGGTGACAGTAGGCGTACTTGTCTTGTTTCATTTCTCAGCAGGAATGCTTTCAAATTTTCCCCATTCAGTATTATGTTGGCTGTGGGTTTGTCATTGAGGTATGTTCCTTGTATGTCGATTTTGCCGAGAGTTTTAATAATAAAGAAATGCTGAATTTTGTTCAATGCTTTTTCTACATCTATTGAGATGATCCTATGATTTTTGTTTTTATTTCTGTTTATGTTTATCATATTTATTGACTTGCGTATGTTAAATCATTCCTGCATCTCTGGTATGAAACCCACTTGATCACGGTGGATTATCTTTTGGATATGTTGTTGGATTTGGTTAGCTAGTATTTTGTTAAGGATTTTAGCTTCTATGTTCATCAGGGATTTTGGTCTGTAGTTTTCTTTTTTTGTTATATCTTTACCTGGTTTTGGTATTATTATAATGCTGGATTTATAGAAAGAATTAGGGAAGGTTCCTTCTTTCTATATCTTGTGGAATAGTGTCAACAGAATTGGTACCAATTCTTTTTTGAATGTCTGGTAGTAGTCTGTTGTAAATTAATCTTGTCCTGGACTTTTTTTTTTTAATTGGCAAATTTTAAATTATCATTTCAATCTTGCTGCTTGTTATTGGTCTGTTTAGAGTGTCTAATTCTTGATTTAAGCTAAGAGGGTTTTATGTTTCCAGGAATATATCCATCTCTTCTAGGTTTTCAAGTTTATGTGTATAGAGGAGCTTATAGTAGCCTTGAATGAGCTTTTGTGTTTCTGTGGTGTCAGTTATAATATCTCCCATTTATTTTCTTATTGAAGTTATTTGGATTTCTCTCTTCTTTCTTTGGTTAATCTTGCTAATGATCTATCAGTTTTATTTATCTTTTTAAAGAACCATCTATTTGTTTCATTTATCTTTTGTATTGTTGTTTGTTTTAATTTCATTTAGTTCTGCTCTGATCTTGGTTATTTCCTCTCTTCTGCTGGGTTTCTGATTGGTTTGTTCTTGTTTCCTTTGTTCCTGGAAGTGTGACCTTAAAATATCAGTTTGTGCTCTTCTAGTCTTTTTGATGTAGGCATTTAGGACTATGAACTTTTCTCCTAGCATTGCCTTTGCTGTATCCCAGAGGTTTTGATAGATTGTGTCTCTAGTGTCATTAAGTTCAAAATTTTTTAAAATTTTCATCTTGATTTGGTTTTTGACTCAATAATTATTCAGGAGAAGGTTATTTAATTTCCATGTATTTACATGGTTTTGAAGGTTCCTTCTGAAGTTCGTTTCTAATTTTATTCCACTGTGGTCTGAGAGAATGCTTGATATAATTTTAATTTTCTAAAATTTATTGAAGTTTATTTTGTGGCCTATCATATGGTCTGTCTTGGAGAAGGTTCCATTCGCTGTTGAATAGAATGTGTATTCTGTGGTTGTTGGATGAAATGTTCTGTATATATCTGTTAAGTCCCTTCGTTCCAAGGTATAGTTTAAATCCATTGTTTCTTTGTTTACTTTCTGTCTTGATGTCCTGTTTAGTGCTGTCAGTGGAGTACTGAAGTCCCACACTATTATTGTTTTGCTGTCTATCTCATTCCTTAGGTCTATTAGTAATAGTATTGTTTTATAATTTTGGGATCCCTAGTGTTAGGTGCATATGTGTTCAGGATTGTCATATTTTCCTGTTGGACAAGACATTTTACCATTATATAATGTCCCTTTTTATCTTTTTTAACTGCTGTTGCTTTAAAGTATGTTTTGTCTGATATAATGATAGCTACTTTTGCTTGTTTTTGGTGTAGATTTGCATTAAATATTTTTTTCCACTCTTTAAGTTTATTTGAGTCCTTACGTGTTAAGTGAGTCTCTTGAAGGCAGCTGATGGTTGGTGAATTCTTATCCATTTTGCAGTTCTGTACCTTCTAAGAGGAGCATTTAGGCCATCTACAGCTAAGACTAGAAAGACAGCTTAGAGTGCAGAGGCCTGCATTAGGAATTTTAGCTCCAGAACAACTTCAGAAATAAATCAGGAATCCTGAGAGCACCCGCAAACCTTCTGAAGGAAGTGAACTGCTCGTACAGGACCCAGGAGTACCCCAAATACTGTGAGTGCCCACGCTGTGGAAGTTGGAAAGAGAGATTCTCTGCTCCCGACTACACACCCCCATGGGGGAAACTGAAGGTCTAGTTTGTGGAGAACATTCCGATTTTACCTGAAGCTGAATCAAGTCAGAAAGCCAAGTAAAATACAGGGTTAGAAGAAGCAGTGGGAAAGGCCCTGGGAGGTTTCTCAGTCCCTAAGCAGGCCATTCTTGCCTGGAATCACAGGGATCCTTCAGGAGGGTGGCCAGTGGTGCAGGGAAAATGCCACAGGGAGAAGGAAGTCACCACCTGAACTTTATAACAATTTGAATGATTGATTGAGAAGCCTCCTGGCAAAAACTCGAGGGAGGGCTCAAATCCAGTGTGCAGACTCCACAGGTGGGAGAACTAAAGCCCTTTGTTTTTGCAGCTAGGAGATGGGACACCTGGGGCAAGTTCTCAGCTCTGCTTGCCCACTGCCTGGAAAGAGACTTGGTGCTTTTAGGCCCTGGGACCTTTCTCGGTCCCCAAGCAGGCCATTCTTGCTGGGCATCACAGGGATCCCTCGGGAGGGTGGCCAGCAGTGCAGGGAAAATGCCGCAGGAAGAAGGAAGTCACCACCTGAACTTTGTTGCTGCTGCCTACACCTTGGTCCCCCACCACATGGCAGCACAGTGGGTTGCTAACATTGAGAAGACAGAGAAAAAAGAGGAACCAATGCAAGTCCCCCAGAGTTAGAGCATGCAGTGCAGGAGTTGGAGTGAAGCATTAACCCCCTTAAATTTTTCAAACACTAAGCTGAATCCACCTTATACCGCAATAAAACCCTCAGGGTCATTAAATGGGATAAAAGAAGAAACAAAGAACTATTCAAGGGTCAGCAACCTCAAAGATTGAAGGTAGATAAGCCCACAAAGATGTAAAAGAATCAGTGCAAAATCCCTGAAAAGTCAAAAACACAGCATGCTTCTTTTCTTCAAAGGACGTCACCTCACCAGCAAGAGTACTGAACCAGGCTGAGATGGCTAAAATAACAGATATAGAATTCAGAATATAGATAGGAACAAAGATTGTTGAGCTACAGCAGTATGTTGTAACCAAATCCAAGGAAATTCAGAACCACAATAAAGTGATGCAGAAGCTGAAGAGAAAATACCAAGTACAGAAAAGAACATACCCAACCTGATAGAGCTGAAAATCATGCTAAAAGAATTTCATAATGCAATCACAAGCATTAATAGCAGAATAGACCAAATGAAGAAAACAATCTCAAAGCTTGAAGACTGACCTTATGAAATAAGACACTCAGAGAAAAATAAAGAATGAAAAGAAAGAAACACAACCTCTGAGAAATATGAAATATGTAAAGAGATCAAATCTATGACACATTGGTGTCCCTGAAAGAGATGGGAAGAGTGGAACGTACTTGGAAAACATATTTCAGGATATTATCTATGAGAGCTTTACAAACCTTGCTATAGAGGCCAAAATCCAAATTCAGAAAACGCAAAGAACCATAGTAAGATAATTTACAAGAAGATCATCCCCAAGGCACATAATCATCAGATTCTCCAAGGCCTAAATGAAAGAAAAAATGTCAAATGCAGCTAGAGAGAAAGATCAGGTTACCTACAAAGGAATGACCATGAGACTAACAAACCTCTCAGCAGAAACCTTACAAGTCAGAGGAACTCAGGGGTCTATATTCAACATTTTTAAATAAAAGAAATTCCAAAGCAGAATCTCATATTTGGCCAAACTAAGCTTCGTAAGTGAAAAAGAAATAACATCATTTTTATACAAGCAAATGCTAAGAAAATTCACCCAAGCTACTTTATAGGAGCTCCTGAAGAAGCACTAAATATGTAGAGGAAAACCCATTACCAGCCACTACAAGGACATACTGTACAATTAGAGACCTTCAAATGGATTTAGATTTCCATACACTAATAGTGGGAGGCTTTAATATCCCACTGACAATATTAATCAGATAATTGGAAAAAAAGTTAACAAAGATATTCAGGACCTGAACTCACCTCTAGATCCTATAAAACTGGTAGATATCTATAGAACTGACCATCCAAAAACAGCAGAATATATATTCTTCTAATCACCACATGACACATACTCTAAGATTGATCACATAATCAGAAGTAGAACACTTCTCGGCAAATTCAGAGGAACTGATACAATAACAAACAATCTTTCAGACCACAGTGCAATCAAATTTAAAATCAAGACTAAGAATTCACTCAAACCCATACAATTACATGGAAATTAAACAAACTGCTTCTGAATGACTTTTAGTTAAAAAATGCAATTAAGGCAGAAACCAAGAATTTGTTTGAAACTAATGAGAACAAAGATAAAACATACCAGAGTATCTGGAACATAGCTAAAGCAGTGTTAAGAGAGAAGTTTATAGCACTAAATGCCTACAACAAAAAGTTAGAAAGATCTCAAATTAACAACCTAGTATCACAACTAAAAGAACTAGAGAACCAAGAGCAAGCAAAGCCCAAAGCTAACAGAAGACAAGAAATAACCAAAATCAGAGCTGAACTGAAGGAAATCAAGACAGAAAAAAAAAATCAAAACATTCAGGAGCTAATTTTTTAAAATAAATGAATACAATAGATATACTGCTAACTAGATTAATTAAGAATAAAAAGAGAATTCAAATAAACACAATCAGAAATGACAAGGAGAATTTTACCACTGACCTCACAGCAATACAAATAACAATCAGAGAATATCATGCACACCTCCATGCACATAAACTAGAAAATCGAGAAGAAATAGGTAAGTTCCTGGACACATATACCCTCCCAAAGCTAAAGCAGAAAAAAATAGAATCTGTGAACAGATCAATAATCAGCTCTGAAAATGAGGCAGTAATAAGTAGCCTACAAACAAAGACCAGGACCTGATGGATTCAAAGCTGAATTCTAACAGATGTACAAAAAAGAATTGGTACCATTCCTACTGAAACTATTCCAAGGAAATCAAAAAAGAAGGGACTCTCCCAAGCTCATTCTATGAGGCCAGCATCATACTGATACCAAAAACTCGCTGAGATACAACAAAGAGATAAAACTTCAGGCCAATATCCTTTATGAACATCAATGCAAAAATTGTCCACAAAATGCTGGAAAAGCAAATCCAGAAGCACATCAGAAAGTTTATCATCCATGAACAAAAATGCATTATCCTTGCGATGCAAGAGTGGTTCAACATAGGTAAATCAATGAATATGATTTATCACATAAAGAGAACTAAAGACAAAAACACAATTATTATTTCAATGGATGCAGAAAAGGCTTTGGATAAAATTCAACTTCTCTTTATGTTAAAAACCCTCCATAAACTAGGTACCGAAGAAAAATACCTCAAAATAATAAGAACCATATGTGACAAACGCACATGAAATATCATACAAAATGGGCAAAACCTGGTAGCATTTCCCTTGAAAACCGGCACAAAACAAGGAAGCCCATTCTCACCACTCCTATTTGACATACTATAGAAAGTCCTGGCAAGGGAAATCAGGCAAAAGAAAGAAGTACATGGCATCCAAATAGGAAGAGAGGAAGCCAAACGATTCCTGCTTGCAGATGACATAATTCTATATCTGGAAAAACCCTTTTTCTCAGCCCGAAAGCTTCTTAAGCTGACAAACAACTTCAGCAAAGTCTCAGGATACAAAATCCATGTGCAAAAATTACTAACATTCTTGTAAACCAAAAAGTCTAGCCAAGTACCAAATCAGAAACACAATCCCCTTCATAATTGCCATAAAAATGAATAAAGTACCTAGGAATACAGCTAACCAGAGAGGTGAAATTTCTTTACAAGAACTACAAAACAACAATCAAGAATATCAGAGATGATACAAACAAATGGAAAAATATTCCATGCTCATGAATAGAAAGAATCAATATTGTTAAAATGGCCATACTATCCCAAACAATTTATAGATTTAATGCTATTTTTATTAAACTACCATTGACATTCTTAATATTTATACAAAGCCTAAAAAGAACCTGAATAGCCAAGACAATCCTAAACAGTGAAGCAAAGCTGTAGGCATCACACTACCCAACTTCAAACTGTACTACCAAGCTACAGTAACCAAAACAGCATGGTACTGCTACAAAGACAGAGATATAGACCAACGGAACAGAATAGAGAGCCCAGAAATAAGGACACACACCTACAATGATCTGATCTTCAACAATACTGACAAAAGCAAGTACTGGGAAGGGATTCCCTATTTAATGAATGGTGCTGAGATAACTGGCTAGCCATATGCAGAAAATTGAAACTGAACCCCTTATTACACCATATACAAAATTTAACTCACTATGATTTAAAGATTTAAATGTAAAGCCCTAAACTATAAAAACCCTGGAAGACAACCTAGGCTATACTATTCTGGACATAGGAATGGGCAAAGATTTCATGAGCAATTGTAATGACAGCAGAAAATACCAAATGGGGTCTAATTAAACTAAAGAGCTTCTGCATAGCAAAAGGAACTATCAACAGAATAGACAGACAACCCACAGAATGGGAGAAAATATTTTCAAACTTTGCATCTAACAAAGGTCTAATATTAAGAATCTATAAGGAAATTAAGCCAATTAACAAGCAAAAAGGCAAACTAATCGTTACAGAAATGCAAATCAAAACCACAATGAGATACCATCTCACATCAATCAGAATGGCTATTATTAAAAAGTCAAAAAGATATCATATGCTAGCAAGGTTGCAAAGAATGGGGAACACATATACACTGTTGGTGGGAATGTAAATTAGTTCAACCGTTGTGGAAAGCAGTGTGATGGTTCCTCAAAGAGCTAAAAGCAGAATTACCGTTTGACCCAGAAATTCTATTACTAGGTTATACCCAAAAGAATATAAATCACTCTACCATAAAGACACGTGTGTGAATGTTCACTGAAACACTATTCACAACAGCAAAGACAGGAAATCAGCCTATATGCCCATCAATGATAAACTGGATAAAGAAATTGAAAGAAATTGTGGTACATGTACAGCATGAAATACCATGCAGCCATAAAAAATAATGAATTCCTGTTTTTTGCAGGGACATGGATGGAGCTGGAGGCCATTATCCTTAGCAAACTAATGCAGGAACAGAAAACCAAATACTGCATGTTCTCACTTGTAAGTGGGAACTAGATGATGAGAACACATGGACACGTAGAGGGGAATAACACACACTTGGTGCCTAGAAGAGGGTGTAGGGTGGGAGGAAGGAGGGGATCAGTAAAAATAACTGATGTGTACTAGACTTAATACCTGGGTCATGAAATAATCTGTACCACAAAACCCCATGACACAAGTTTACCTATATAACAAACCTGCATATATATTCCTGAACTTAACAGTTAAAAAAAAGAGTAAAGTATGCATGTATTTTTCTTCAGGAATTTAAATATGTCTGTCTATTCTCATTTCATTACTATTTATGTTAAAGGAAAACATATAATCTATTAGATATGTGATATTTGAGAAAGTAATTTAAAATATTATTTCAATATAAGCAATATATATTCATTGCTCAAAAATTTCAAACAGCATAGAAAGTTACAAAAGCTTTTTTTAAGTCCTTCCTATATTCCCAATCCAAATGTATCACTCTTTAAGGTGAAGATTGCTGATAGATTGACAGATATGGTCAGATTATCTTTAGGGGAAAAATGTAAATTAGTCAAATGTTTTCATACTATATACACTGTCTTACACCTTGCTTTTCTTCTTCCTAAAGTATATTTTATAAATCTGTGATGTGACCTGGAATTTCAAAAAATGAACCAGAAAGCTTTCTCTGGGTTAATAGTTCAGTGAACAAGCTGGGATTGCCCGCGGAGTGGAGGACCTTCTCACAAACAGAGGAGCTAAACACAATCCATATACCAGTGTATACCAGTGTTCTTGTTGTTGCTGTTGCTGTTGTTTTCTGTTTGGAAGTAAGGACCATTCTTGAATCCAGTCTCCTATAGGCGTCCAAGGTGATTGGCAGATGACTCCCCAGATGACTCCCCAGATGACTCTAATAAAAACTTAGCATGTTGCCAAGCAGCCTATTTGTTCCCTCATTAACGGAGATTGCTTTCATGATTATGTTATAAGGAGAAAACAACAGAGTGGCAGTATGCCTCTCCTGAACATTGACACAAACTATGTCCAGAAGCAGCACCTAGCACTGGCATGCATCTTTGTGGGATATGGGAAGATTTGAGACCTATGCTTTCTCTTTCTGCATCCTTGGAATGTAAGTTTCCCGTAGTTACTGTTTCAATGTTTGTACCCACAAACCTCATACCGAAATTTGATCCCCAATGTTGGAGGTGGGGCCTAATGAGAGGTGTTTGGGTCATATGGTTGAATCCTTTATGGATGCTATTTTTGCTGTAATGAGGGAGTTCTCACTTTGTTAGTTCCTGTGAAAGCTGGTTGTTAAAAAGAGCAAGGCATGTCCCTCCACCCTTCTTTTGCTTTTGCTTTCTTTCTTGCCGTGTGATCTCTGCACATACTGTCTCCCCTTCACCTTCTGCCATGAGTGGAAGCAGCCTGTGACATTCACCAGATGCATATGACCCATCTTGGACTTTTTCAGATATCAAAATTGTGAGACAAATAAACCTTTTTTTGTCATAAATTACCTGCCCTCTGGCACTCCTTAATAGTAACACAAACAGACCAAGACAAATATTAAACGCTTTCCAGTGAGCAGTAACACATGATGATCCAGAATTCATTCCAAGCCTTTTACCAGACAGAAGACTACCATCATTCATGATAGGATTTTTCAATAACAGCAAAAGTATACATCTTTTATTCTATTTAACAGGTATGTAGTATTTCCCTCCCTCTTAATTTACTAACACTCATAAAAATATAACATTTTGTAATATTAAGGATAAGTTAGTACCCCATATTGTAAGGGAAAAAGTACCAAACTAAAGTCAGTGGTTGTATATTTTAATACAACCTTTGCATAATCAACCAATTTTTGGAAACAAGCTTACCATTATCCTTTTCTTGGAAATTAACAATGGAAATTAGTATCTTATGGGCTTTGAAAATTCCTATGATTCATCAAAATCTGATCAACTTTGTTTAACCTACATTTACCATTTTACCCTAAAATCTTTTATTCAATAAAATATGTGAATATACCAAGTATTTTGGGCAAAATATAATGATGATTTTAAAAGATCTGTGTAGTTATGACATTTTATTATTGTCTTATTTTTTCCCTGTTTAAAATAAAAACATCTCAAGATAGAGATTATCTGAGTTTTCAAAGGTATTCAGTGATGAAGATATATTTAGACATTCCATACTAAATAAAGGCCATAGATTTTTTTTGATAATGAGAAGAAGAATGTGTTCTGGAAACACTTTATATTTGTTTTCAGATCAAATATCTAATGAGATAACTGTTCACATAATTCATCTATCACTAATCTTTTTTCTAGTAGTTAGCATAATTTCTGTTACAAATAACAGAAACTAATTTCATTTTTAAAAAGGGATATATATTATTTGACATAACTGGGATATCCAGGAATAAAGCTAGAGCTCTGGATCTCAGTCTTTCTTGCTCTTTCTCCCTCTCTTTCCTTCTCTCTCTCTCTCTCTCTCTCCTTCCCTCTTCTCTTCTCATTTCTTTCTTATCTCTTTTTTCTTTGCCACTCTCTCCACAACACTTCTCACATTACCTCCACAAATGTCTTTCATTGTCTCTTATTGCTAAGTGTGTAACAATCAGTATTAATTTCACCACGTCTTGTTGCACACAACTTTGAAGAATCACTATAAGAATCCTGATTCTCTTAATTAATTACATTACCCAACAATTAAGAGGCAAGAAGACTGCACCTCCAGTTCATCTTAATAATTCCCATGAAGAAATCTGTTTAACTTGATTCTGGTCATATTCTTAAGCTTGGTGCCATCCATCCATTATTATAAAGGAATACGACATTCCTGGCATGATACATGTGCTCATCGCATCAGCAAGAGAATCAGAATACTGTTTTGGCAGCCAAGTATGATTGAAGTAGAATTAGTTTGCCATAAGAAGTGAAGATGAATATTTTCTATTCTCAATTAATATTTAAAAAAATCTATTTAAGTTCTAGAAGATAATAAATATATAAAGTTTAAGATGGAAAAGACATATTTGTATCTTCTCCTTAAGTCAGAGAAATAAACATAAACACAGATTAGAAAAGAAGGTAATTTACTTTCTAAGCTTTGATATGTTGGTATCACATTTGCTCTTGACTTACTTTTGACCTACCACATTCTTGTAATTTCACGACTCCTCTCAATATTATTGATAACTAAACTGATGATATGGACAGTTTATATCACAACACATTTACTATTCCTCACTGAGTATATAACAAAATTTCATTTGGGATTCCTTTGGAACTCTGGCTCTCTTAGCCAACTATTTGGAAATTTTTAAGTCTTAATTCCTAATGAATCCTTGATCTTTGCTGAAAATATTCAACCAAGAAAATGAAAATAGTAATAAGTTATGAATTTAAGTAGTAGATCCAATAATATTATTTTATTAATGTTCAATTTTTTTCCATATGTGTTTTATAATTATTTTGCCAGCAGAATTTTTAAAATACTCTATTTATTCAGATAATAAAATACTTACTGAATCCAATTCCTTACTGTATTATGGAAAATGTAACAGAAATATGAAATAAGCCCTTTTAGAAAAGCTATTATATTTCCCTTGACAATGAACTGAACAAAAGTTGTAATATCAGAATAACATTTTTGCAATGGATTTTATTTATAGATTTAAATATGTACAACAAATTTTGTCAATATTGTCTTAATTCATTTCTGGTTGTTGTAACAGAGTACCACATACTGGGTAGTTTACAATATAATTTATTTGGCTCATGGTTCTGTAGGTTGGGAAATTCAACAGCATGGCACTAGCATTTGGTGAGGGCCTTCATGTAGAATCATTCCATGGCTGAAGGTGGAAGGGGAAGAGACGGTGAGAGCAAGAGTGCAAGAGGTGGTAGAATTTGCTTTTATAATACAAACCCACTCACATGATAATAACATTAATCCATTTCATGAGGCCAGAGACTTCATGAACTAATAATCAAAAATTATTAGGCCCCACCACCCAACACTGTTGCCCTGGAGATAAAGTGTTCAACACATAAACTTTGACGGACACATTCAAACCACAGCAAATCTTAACACACTGAAGATAATTTTTAATTCAAGTACTTTACTAATTATTTTATTTAATTTTCAATTGTTTTGTTTCAATAGTTTCTAGGGTACCAGTGTTTTCTGGTTACATGGGTGAATTTTACAGTGGTGAAGTCTGAGTTTTAGTGCACCTGTCACCAGAGTAGCATACATTGTTCCTAATATGTACTTTTTTTTTTAATTTTTATTTTTATTTTACTTTAGGTACATACTATATCTGGCATTTATCCCCATGTTATCCCTCCCCACCCTCTCCTCCCTCCTCACCCTCCATTGTCTCTCCCCTAACCCCCACAACTGTCCCCTGTGTGTGATGCTCCTCTCCATGAGTCCACGTGTTCTCGTTGTTCAACACCCACCTATGAGTGAGAACATATGGTGCTTGGCTTTCTGTACTTGGGTCAGTTTGCTGAGAATGGTGGTTTCCAGATTCATCCAAGTCCCTACAAAGGACACAAACTCATCGTTTTTTATGGCTGCATAGTATTCCATGGTGTATATGTACCACATTTTCTTTATCCAGTCTGTCATTCATGGGCATTTGGGTTGGTTCCAGGTCTTTGCTATTGTACACAGGGCTACAATGAACATTCGTGTGCCTGTGTCTTTATAGTAGAATGATTCATCGTTCTTTGGGTATATACCTAATAGTGGGATTGCTGGGTCAAATGGAATTTCTATTTCTAGATCCTTGAGAAATCACCACACTGTCTTCCACAATGGTTGAACTAATTTACACTCCCACCAACTGTGTAAGAGTGTTCCTATTTCTCTACATCCTCTCCAACATCTGTTGTCTCCCAATTTTTTAATGATTGCCATTCTAACTGGTGTGAGATGATATCTCAGTGTGGTTTTGATTTGCATTTCTCTAATGACCAGTGATGATGAGCATTTTTTCATATGTTTGTTGGCCTCATACATCTCCTCTTTTGAAAAGTGTCTGTTCATATCCTTCACCCACTTTTGAATAGGATTGTTTGTTTTTTTCTTGTGTATCTGTTTTAGTTCTCTGTAGATTCTGGATATTAGCCTTTTGTCAGATGGGTAGTTTGCAAAACTTTTTTTGCCAGTCTGTGTCTTTCGATTGGGGCATTTAGGCCATTTACATTCAATGTTAGTATTGTTATGTGTGAATTTGATCCTGTCATTTTGCTACTGGCTGGTTTTCTTTCTCATTAGATGACTAATTTTCTTCATTGCATTTTTGGTCTTTGCCAACTGGTTTGCTTTTGTAGTGACTGGTACTTGTTCCTTTCCATGCTGAGTGTTTCTTTCAGAAGCTCTTGTAGGGCAGGTCTGGTGGTGACAAGATCTTTCAATAATTGCTTGTCCGTAAAGGATTTTATTTCTGCTTCACTTATGAAGCTTAGTTTGGCTGATGAGATTCTGGGATGAAAGTTCTTTTCTTTAAGGATGTTGAATATTGGCCCCCACTCTCTTCTGGCTTGTAGAGTTTCTGCTGAGAGAACTGCTGTGAGTCTGACTGGCTTCCCTCTGTGGGTGATCTGACTTTTCTCTCTGGCTGCCCTTAGCATTTTCTCCTTCATTTCAACCCTGGTGAATCTGACAATTATGTGCCTTGGGGTTGCTCTTCTTGAGGAATATCTTTGTGGAGTTCTCTGTAGATCTTGAATTTGAAATTTGGACTGCCTTGCTAGGCTTGGGAAGTTCTCCTGGATAATATCCTGGAGTGTGTTTTCCAGCTTGGATCCATTCTCCCCGTCATATTCAGGTACACCAGTCAAGCGTAGATTAGGTTTTGTCACATAATCCCATATTTCTTGGAGGCTTTGTTCATTTCTTTTCACTCTTTTTTCTCTTCTATTGCCTTCTCTTTTTACTTCATTGAGCTGATCTTCAATCTCTGATATCCTTTCTTCTGCTCGATTGATTCGGCTATTAAAACTTGTGTTTGGTTCAAGTAGTTCTCATGCTGTGTTCTTCAACTCCATCAAGTCATTTATGTTCTTCTCTAAGCTGGTTATTCTAGTTAGCATTTCATCTAACCTTTTTTCAAGGTTTTTGGTTTCTTTGCATTGAGTTAGAATGTGTTTCTTTAGCTCTGAGAAGTTTGTTATTATCCGCCTTCTGAATCCTATTTCCATCAATTCTTCACACTCCTTCTCGTTCAAGTTGTGATCCTGTGTTGTTGAGGAGTTGTGATCTCTTGAGGGAAAAGAGGTGTTCTGGTCTTGGTGGTTTCACCTTTTTTGCGCTGGTTTTTTCCCATCTTTGGATTTACCTGGCTGTGGTGTCAGAGAGCTGCTTGATGAGGTTGCTTGTCTGCCTGTGGGGGCGCTACTGGGTTTCTAGAGACTCCTTCAGGTTACTAGGGAAGCTTCCTGTGTCTTTTTTGTTTATGCTGGGAGATTAGGCCCACCTCTTCCGCTGACCTGTAGGCACCGCTGGGTTGTCGAGAACGCCATCCCGTTTCTACGTAGGCTTCCTGTGTTTTTTGTTAAAACATATAGCCCAGTCCCACCCCTCTAGTGGTGGGTTGTGCCCTTCCTCCACTGGGCTGGATCATTCAGGGTTCCTCTCAGACTGTGGCACTGGCTACGCAACCCACTAGAGTCAGAACTTCAGCCCTCTGGGGTTTGTGGGGGAGGGTAGGGACCCACCCAGCTGCACCTGGCAGTCTCCCCCTTTCAGCTTTCTCTGTCTGTGGTCATGGGGTAGGGACCACCCAGCTGCTCCCGCTTACAGCTCCCTCTCTCTCTGGATGGGTGGAGGGGGTGATAGCTCAGTCTGCAGACTCTTATTCAACTCTGCACTTGTAATTCCTGGCACTTGAGTGGCAAAGATCCCCTGTTCTGTGTATTGCTGAGGCTTTGGGGGAAGTGCTGTATCTGGATCAGAGCGCCAGAGGTGGAGCCTCCGACTCGCAGGTCAGATGCACTTTCTGGGTGAAACAGCACCCCTCTCCGCCTCGGTCTGCCCTGAGTGGGCTTTGCTCACCCTTGGACCAGGCCCGTTGAAATGCACCTGGTACCTTGGTTGGAGCTAGGAGATCTCTGGGTTTCTGCGTCTCTTTCACTGGGTGTTGTGTGCTGGAGTTCTGTCTAATCCACCATCTTGGATCCTCCCTTTCCCTAATGTGTACTTTTAATTGCACACCCCCCGCCATCCTCACCCTTTCTGAGTCTCCAAAGTCCATTTATCACTATATATGCCTTTGGATACCCGTAGCCTAGCTCCCACATATAAGTGAAAATATGCATTATTTAGTTTTCAATTCCTTAGTTACTTCACTCAGAATAATGGCCTCCAGTTCTATCCAAGCTGCTTGAAGAAACATTATTTCATTCTTTTTTACACTCTTGATCACTTTATCCAAAGTATTAAAAACATTACTAAGGTCACAATAAGTACCCACACACCACAGTTTAGTAAGTTACAAGTAATGCAAACACAGTTTTATAACTATACATATTGATTTCAAAAGGCACCTGTAAAATATATACATATATCTCTAAAAAAGGGAAAAAATTCTGTGTTCAGGAAATCGGAGCTATGTAAGATTTTACTGCAAGTTAGTATGGCTACTCAAGAACAGGGAACTGCCAACAACTCTGATTAAAATGTCAAGTGTTAAATGAGTGTAATCAATCTTGAGGGTGATCACTGTGTATATGTTTCTGTGTGTCTTTGTGTGTGCATGTGTGTGTGTGTCTTGATTGCTTTTTATTTTATGCCAGAAAATAATGAACATTTAATTTTCAAATTCTACACAAATGTTCACAAAATGAACAAGGAAACATGCAAATAGAAAAGTTAAGCATTTTTCCCTGTTACCTGTATTTTTTGAATGAATTTTCTAATCAGTAATGATTTACAACATTCCTGCAGAGTTACATAAAAGCCACCTAGAAGATTTTTTTTAATGCAGTCTTTGAAAACAACTCTCCCCAATCCTGATTCAGTGGATATAAACTAAGACCTAGAAGAAGGCATTTTTTTTTAGAAGATATTCAGGTGATTCTAATGCAAGCTTTATTGGACTATAACATACAGTGTCCTAGCATGATTAAATAATTATGACATGGTAAGTGAAAATGGCAAAAACTGAAGTTAGTCATTTATTCCTTCTTTCAACAGACATGGATGGCACTTTGTTGGTCATTAAGAATGAATAAAACAAGGCCCTCAAGGAGTCTACACTCTAATGAAAAAACTGCCTGAAACTCTGTCAGATATTACAGCTTATTAGTTAATCTATCTGAATATTATATTCAACAATAATTCTTATTTCACTCATTAAAAACTTGAAGGTTACGAAAGATGAATGTTTCCAGAACACTAAAGCAATCGGACCCCCATACTAACTTTATAAGATCCTTTCATATAAATCTTATTTATTCAGTTATGACTAACTCAGTTATCCCTAAATAAGTCTCTACGTACAGACTGAAATAAATATGGTTGCTTTCATAAAGGAAAAGGCTGCATATTAAAAGTGGTACTAAGATGAATACACATATACCAATGCATATATATTTGAATACACAGATAGTCTTTTCTCTTTAATTTTGTTTGTTTATTTTTCATTTATTAGGCCTCTGTTAGAGTATTCTTATCAAAATAAAATTGATATGTGGAGCATCTATGAAAAATTTAAGTTTATTAAGCAGTTCAGCTATATATATATATGTATGTATATCGTATATAATATACATAAATATATATGTACATATGCATATAATATATAATTATATTATATATAATACATAATATATAATCATACTATATATAATACATAATATATAATCATATTATATATAATACATAATATATATACCACAATAGTATGTAATATTAGTATATATTTTATATATGTCATATAATATATAATACATATATGTGTAATATATATTATATATTTACGTAAACAATACATAATATATATTAAATTACATTATACAATATATTAGATATAATATATACTCACAAATAAATAATTAAAGTACTACCAAGAGAAACAGTTAACCTCCTATGCAACTGGGGTACCAACTACAGGAGTAAGCAAAATAAAAAGTTTAGTCAATAATTACACAAAGATAGATTTGGAGAGCTTAGCACTAAAAATATAGTTGTTGCTATGTATGATTCAAAACACTTTTATCTGTACAAGTATATTCCTATTCAGAGACTATGCCTTTTCAGCCAAACGATATAAAATCAACTCAGCAAGTATTTATCGAGTCCCAATATGTACTGTACTGTGAAAGTCACAATAGGCATATAAAACAAGGCTTTTCTCCCAGGAAAATTATAATTCTTTATGACACAGTTAAAATGTATATGCAAAGAGTTCATACATGAAACTGTGAAACTAGATGAAATCAACCAGGAATAAAATGTAGATCCCATATTTTAGAAATAGGCAAAAAAAGATGAATCAGTGACAAAAAGCAGTAAGTGCCCACTACATAGCTCAGTTATAGCATGTGTATTATACTAATTTCCTTTTGTCTGACTTCTCAGTTACATTCTGAGCAACACTGGCAGGACATTTTGTTATTAGTAACCTCATTTATTGAGTGCTTTCCATATTCTGTTTTAAATGCTTCACATGCACTAATTAATTCATTTGTTTTTCATTAAAAATACATGAGTTAGGCACTATTATTACTCCTATTTTATCTGTGGGAAAACTGATTCAAAGAAACATAAATAGTTTACCCAGTGTCAAAGTTAGTGAATGCTAGAGTTGGCCTGTTGACCCAGGCAGTCTGATACAGGTATCCATGCCCTGAGCTACTTCACTGTACAGTCTCCCACCATATTCAGATTTGTATCCTCCAATACCCAACATTATGCCTTACATATAGTAGTTATCTAGTAGATAGTTACTTAATGATAAAGAACAAATGAATAAATTGAGTTTTGGGAAATCAAGGAAAGACTACTGTCATAGAAGCCAATGAAGGAAATGTCACATATTATAAAAAGTAGAAACATTCACAAAATGCATATTTATTGATGATACATCGAACTATTGTAAATATGAAATAAGAAGGGGAATTGTATATTTTTAAACTGATGTGTACCTTAATCAAAACAGATTTAAAAAAATGTAAAACAACAATATAATTACCATTATCCAACTCTATTAAATTTATATTTGAAATATTTTCTACTTCAATCATTTCAGGCAGCTTGGACTGGTTTGGGACAGTCACAGTAACTGGTACAAGCTGAGTGTCCTCATGAAATTAGAATTTAAGTAAAAATGTCTTTATGAAAAACTTTACGAGAAAGATGAAATACATAGTATGCAGCAGTGCGCTGGTTACTTTTTAACTTCTATCTACTTCTTGCATATTATTATTCTGAACATTTTCTATTAATACTAATACTGACATTTCCTCTCATCCATTTATTATAAAGACGTTTATTTAGCATCTAATATTTATAAGGCACTGTGCAGGGCATGTGTGTGTGTGTGTGAATGACCAAATACTGTAAGCATTATCTTTACAATTTTCAAAATTATTTCACATATGTACTCTCCTTTTATCAATGTAATAGCTATTTGAAAAGAACTCTGTTCTTCCAGTTTTCTTTGTTCCTTCAATAAATTATTCGTTATTGTTTTATTTACAAACCAGATTATCCTTTTTTATTGTGAGAAAAGATGATTTCCTCCTCTTTGCAACTCTTCCAGCACACACACACAAACACACGCCCACTCACTCCTAGCAGAGTTCCTACAAGTAGTAAGTAGCTAATATTAAACTTAGAAAAAAATAAGTCCAGAGTGCTTAAAATGGCCTAAAAATGACTATGTAAATCTGACCCCTTCCTGTTCCTCCATCCTGTTCTCTATGCTCTTTGGCTCACTATATTCCAGATATAGTCATCTTTTTTGTTATTTATCTACCCATTCAGTCATTCATTATAGACATTTACCATATACCATTTGTTAGTAAAACAGTAGTGAATAGAGCTTGGGAAATTGTACCATCATGGAGCTAACACTTTATTATAGGAAGGCAGACAATAAACAAATATATAATATGTCAGATGTTGATAAATGCTAAAAGGAGAGCAATGGTATTTTATATAGGAAGGCCAGGAAATACAT